>CABFVX010007932.1:0-27378 GCA_902151425.1 Timema shepardi
ACAGATCTAGAGCAGAGGAAGGTATACAGATCTAGAGCAGAGGAAGGTATACATACCTAGAGCAGAGGAAGGTATACAGATCTAGAATAGAGGAAGTTATACAGATCTAGAGCAGAGGAAGTTATACAGATATAGAGCAGATGAAGTTATACAGATCTAGAGCAGAGGAAGGTATACAGATCTAGAGCAGATGAAGTATAGCTTCTCATCTCTAAACTAGAGAATATGAACTCTCATCTCTTATTTGAAGGTAATATCAAAATACTGGAAACAGAAATAATTAATCTACAAATATATATCCTCTTCAAATCAAGAACTTCAGAGGGAAATTATTTGGAAATATGTATCGTCAGAAAAGTATCCAATTCTGCGAAAATGTGCTGAAAAATGTCACAAATGACAGCACTTTTACAAATGAAAGTAGCCAAATTTAATTATAGCAATACAGTGGTTCTTACTTAACCTATTATTACTCGCGACCACCTAAATATCCCAAAATATTTTCGCGACCCCTACTTTTTACTAACATATTAATCACTAAGATTTATTCTTTATTTACTGATTATGATAATAAACAAATAAAAAACAGAAATTAACTTACCTAAATGTATTTAATGGGACCTCTACTGTTGAACACTTCCCACTAATTTGTCTATTTTTGTTTCGATTGTATTACTCAATGCTATTCATATTCAGGGGTCGATTCACAGTCGATTTTGCTGCTTCGTTTTGATATTTATCATTGTGTAAAATCCATTTTCATTTAAATAAGTAGAAACAGAGGGCAGCCAATTTTTAATGGCGATGGTAAACAGATTAGAATTATTTGTACTATCCTTGATTTATATTATCCTTGCTTTCCCTCCCCTCTATTAGCCCAGAAAATCGAGAGTCTACTGTAATTACATGCTTACGATCATCGAATTTTTTTATTCCAAGACGTAAAATTTAAGATAATTGACTTCAGTAATAAACAAATAAAATTTTAAATTATTTTTTCGAGATCCCCCAATAAACATTTCGGTGACCCCTGTAGGGCTACGGTTCCCCAGTTAAGAATCTCTGCTTTAACGGACGAATATTTTGGATTTATGTTTAAGAAACTGTCTTAGTACGTCCATCTCGGACTACAAAAACATTAGTAGATTCAATGCATCGCTGAAAATCAAACGAGGCGGGAATTTTCAAAATATATTTATATTATTATTAATATTCGTATGTACCACTTTTTATTATTTATTTACCATAAAAAATATTGATGAATTTTTATTTTTCGTTGTAATATTATATTTCTATATTAATACATTAAGGGCCTTCTAATTAGTTATCAAACTACGTAAATAATTTAGATAATTATGATCTGATTAATAGTTCTATTACAAGAAACGCTGTAATGGTTTATAATACTCATATTTACTAAAAGTAGATCGAAGTTAGGTTTGAATTGATAAGTAGATCTTATTAAAAAAAAAGTGGAAACAACTGTCTAATAAGTTGGTCATCTTCAGTTTTAATGTATAGATTTTTTTTTATTTACTCAAATCTTCAAATTAACATAATTTAAAGCATAGTGATGAGAACATTACTAGTGTTAATTGTTTTTTTATTACCGAATCTTATAACCCTTTAGAGACATAAGTATTTGAGATGATAACAATAATAGGTTAGATACGGGGAAGGTTTCATTAAAAAGGAAGTGTACCCGCATATGCGTTGATTGTGAGTGTAAAACACATTTAGGCGAAACCAACCCAAGTACGCCCGACCGGGATTTGAGCTCCGGTATTCTCTTCGTCGTCAGTTTAGTTTATTGCGAGAGTGACGCCTTGGACAATTTGCCCACCGAAGTGGATCACAAGCCATTATTAATATTAATTTTATATTCACATAGGTATATCTGAACCCTCCTTAACATGATTAAGGGGAATACAGGAGGTCCAAATATAACAAAAATATAATGGGGCAAAAAATGGCAATAGGAGCGAGTGCTTGGAGTTCTTTGCGTTGATTGTCTGTGGACAGACATACAAAACTCAGACCCCGCAACTCTCACCCTTTGCAGAGTTGACTAAGAGAACGGTCTATCTCCAGAGATAGTTAAAAGAACGAGGAATTAATCTCTAAAAAAAGGTACACCAAAATAAAGACTCAATCAATAACACACATACAATAAAATACCTAGGATATGGTGGAATAAGGTTATGAATAAGAATAGGAAATGTTTTCAAGTTGGTATTTATTTAACAAGCAATCAATCCTTTGAGAAATATATACAATTAATATAATGTGACAAAATTGATATTTACGAAATATTTGAGACATCACTAGCGTATGCAAGCAATATATATATGAATATATTTAGGGAAAACCAGCATGGTTAATATTATTAAACAAATTTTAGTACTTTAGAAAAAACGCCACTATCATAAATTAACCCAATACTGTAAAATGGCATTGATCACTTAAAAAACAATATCTAGAAAATTATTTACGAGTTCATGTGTTACAAGAAATTAGATCATTAAAGAGGTTATCCTTAGTTGGATAATTATACAAAAGATTTCTCCCAAACATTTAGAATATAGACCTATACAGCAATTTAACTATCCCAATAATATTTACTTAGAATTCTACCCAAATATTTACATTCCTCCTTTTTTTTATTAACAATTATACCATTTTGTCGTAACAATAATAAATTGCAAAAGTTAACGTTGAAACGTCATGAATAAAAGAACTATCTTTGAATTTTAGAAGCTTTACTGAATCCATAAAAATATTTAAATTTATTATCAGGAGACCGAATAATACAATATTCATGAGATTCAAAATCGACTCTTTTGTCGATGGTAACATATCGTAAACATCCTAAAGTTTAAAGTCGATTTTTATTTATTATTATCGAAGAACAAAATAAAGATCGATCATCGATATACATGTCTCGATCGTGCAACTAATCGACTTAGAAGTGAAGTCGAGCGTATTTACAATTATTATAAATTTAGGATTAAATAACCAAAAAAGAATTTTGAATAAGAAGTCAACATGATATAAATAAGAAATATTAATGAAGCCGAAAGGAAATTTTGACCTTACATTTTATATTACTTGCTGCTAGAGCTTCTCCTGCTCCCAATCTGATCACGCCCAAGAGTGACGTCTGAACGCTCAGACGCTCGTGAACCGCACACGCGCATGAGAATATACATCTAGAATGTTCCTTTCAGTCCAAAGCTCCTCCTAAACTAGGGATCAGTAGAACATCTTCACAACAAAAGATCTTTGTCACTAAGATCTTTGGCACAAATCTAATACACAATCGGGGTTCAGTATTACATCCAACGTGCGGATGAGTGGGTCTGTTTTGATTGTAACTCGCGTTAGTGTTCTCTGTTGACATCAGCTGCAGTACGAATGGGTAAGTTTAATTTCTTTTATTTGTATACTCATATCACTGAATGCTACAAATCAAAAAAGGAGGCACAATTTGTGCCATTTTTCTCTCCTGGTAGACATATATCAAATCTGACAAGGGAACGTAATACTCCCGACTGATTATGAATAGTCCCGATTGATTACGAATAGTTCCGACTGATTACGAATACTCCCGACTGATTACGAATACTCCCGGCTGATTACGAATACTCCCGACTGATTGCCAATAGTCACGACTGATTACGAATACTCCCGACTGATTACGAATACTCCCGGCTGATTACGAATACTCCCGACTGATTACCAATAGTCCCGACTGATTACGAATACTCCCGGCTGATTACGAATACTCCCGATTGATTACTATGAGCGTATGATAGTACTAATATATATACATTGGGTTTTCGTGTGTACATTTTGTAGTTTTTGAACTAACAGATCGATAAAAATCCAATTTTATACGTACTATTAGGTTTATATATTTATAACGGATGGATGGACTTCATTTTATGTTTCACGTTGATATAAATTATAATATGTATAAGTATTTTATTTTTATAAAAAATATTATAGTTCATTAATTACAAAATAATAGAAAGTTATGTTGCTAATCTTGTTTCATTAGGAACATTTTCAAATTATGACCTTTATTAACCCCCATCCTCTTTTCATCCCCCTCGAGTGGATGTGAAAGTGACTGAAGACGGTGAGGAGGGTGATATATGACAATGGCAGAGATAAAACTACCAGGAACTGTCTCCTCGTAAATTTAACCCTCCCGCCATTTCCCCTCTCCTCACAAAAACCCCCAACTTCATATCCGCTGAGATTCATCCGCGCGATTAATTGTCCGTGCTGCGATCTACCGTCTTATCAAGGTAGCTCTGTGCAGTTGGATTTATTTTATTTCTGGAAGAAGAGTGTTCTCACATTGTTAGCGTACTCTTGGGTGAGAGGGAAAGATGTATACTGTAGGGGCACTCTAGCTATGAGGGTAACTACGCAGGACAGATATATACTGTAGGGGCGCTCTAGCTATGAGGGTAACTACGCAGGACAGATATATATACTGTAGGACCACTCTAGCTATGAGGGTAACTACGCAGGACAGGTATATACTGTAGGGGCACTCTAGCTATGAGGGTAACTACGCAGGACAGATATATACTGTAGGGCCACTCTAGCTATGAGGGTAACTACGCAGGACAGATAAATACTGTAGGACCACTCTAGCTATGAGGGTAACTACGCAGGACAGATATATACTGTAGGGGCACTCTAGCTATGAGGGTAACTACGCAGAACAGATATATACTGTAGGGGCACTCTAGCTATGAGGGTAACTACGCAGGACAGATATATACTGTAGGGGTACTCTAGCTATGAGGGTAACTACGCAGAACAGATATATACTGTAGGGGCACTCTAGCTATGAGCGTAACCACGCAGGACAGATATATACTGTAGGGACACTCTAGCTATGAGGGTAACTACGCAGGACAGATATATACTGTAGGGGCACTCTAGCTATGAGGGTAACTACGCAGTACAGATATATACTGTAGGGGTACTCTAGCTATGAGGGTAACCACGCAGGACAGATATATACTGTAGGGGCACTCTAGCTATGAGGGTAACCACGCAGGACAGATATATACTGTAGGGGTACTCTAGCTATGAGGGTAACTACGCAGGACAGATATATACTGTAGGGGTACTCTAGCTATGAGGGTAACTACGCAGGACAGATATATACTGTAGGGGCACTCTAGCTATGAGGGTAACTACGCAGGACAGATATATACTGTAGGGGCACTCTAGCTATGAGGGTAACTACGCAGGACAGATATATACTGTAGGGGCACTCTAGCTATGAGGGTAACTACGCAGGACCGATATAAACTGTAGGGGCACTCTAGCTATGAGGGTAACTACGCAGGACAGATATAAACTGTAGGGGCACTCTAGCTATGAGGGTAACTACGCAGGACAGATATATATACTGTAGGGGCACTCTAGCTATGAGGGTAACTACGCAGGACAGATATATACTGTAGGGGTACTATAGCTATGAGGGTAACTACGCAGGACAGATATATACTGTAGGGGCACTCTAGCTATGAGGGTAACTACGCAGGACAGATATATACTAGTAGGGGCACTCTAGCTATGAGGATGACTGTGTAACTATTAAGGCTGACAAGTGTATCTTATTATGAACCAACAAAGAACTATTCTTCTCTCAATAAACCTTTAAAAATACACAATTGTACAATGTTATCACATTAAATTAAATGGGCTTGGTTTAACCTTAAAAAGTTTATGTATAAAAATAGAGGGTGTCTTTTTCTTTATTCATTGCGTCTTAATACTCGTTCTGTATATTCACTTATATTCACGCTATTGTTTAGGAATGAGGAAAGTCAAATTTAAAGGAAATATACCCGAAAATGAGTGGAGAGAGAGAGAGAGAGAGAGAGAGAGATAGTGAAATTCAGAAAAAAAATCCCCTTTAGTAAATACAGCCGGGATTCGAATCTTGATCTCTCCAACACCAGCAGTCCAACCTATAACCTAAGATCATTCAACCTCTGAAATAGGTAGTGGAGCTTATTATTTAATATGATACTAATTTTCTTTTTGTAATAATAAGGTAATAGTTTGGAATTTTTTCGTGATTGTAATGATTTTTTTAAATTGCAGCTCTCTCAGTATTTAAAAATTTTCAGCGTAACCCTTAAGGTGGGATCAAAGAAAAGGCGAAAAGAGGGTAGAAAAATAGAGTTTAATATTCTTCCCACGGTGATATTAACAATGGTTAAAAATCTGTCATGAGCATAGCAGCATTAGATGAGAAAGTTTTTAAAAGAAGATAAAAAGTTGTCATTAAATTCCAGGACATCCTTGATAAATATTTAACCACTGATGACGTCACCACGGGAAGAAAATAAAAAGCTATGTTTCTACCAACTAATGAGGTGATCGCATGTTCTAAGGCGTTACTCACGAAATAGACTAGACAACCGATGAAATCGAGACCGATGCTCGAATCTTGGTCACTTAGGGAGGTTTTTGCTTAATGGTTTTCCACTCTCCCTCCACGAAAATATGATTGAGCTTGCTCGTTCATAGTTAATTAGCGTAATTAGTACATATTATGCGTATACAGTTAGTAAAACGCGGTGATAAAAAAGTTTTTACTGGAGAAATATTTGAATTATTATGTCCACAACAACAAAAATCCATAATAATTTGCAAAAAATTCCCTTAACCCGCAATCCCTACCTTAGAATAAAACAAGTTTAATTCGCGCTGTAGGCCATGATGGAACGAGTATTCTCTTTGTGAATGTCTAAAATGGTGAAAATTCTGGGATGTGGTTTGGAAATGTGCCATTATTACGTATTACAAAAGATAATTAGCTTATGAAACGATATTTAAAGCAAGCGTGGATTACTCCAAAGTCATTAACTCGTGATCAAAGCGTCCTCCCCCCTTCGTGTTCTGATTCATAACACCCCCACACACCCCTTTTCTACCTTTGTCTTGGAGCAATGAAACTTTCAGTGCTGGTATCGTATTGATCATCGTCCACGCGCCTCGCGGCTCAGGAGAGACGGAGGAGGGGAGTTTTGAGGGGGTTGAGGGGAGGGGATGAATCTCTCCCCCTACATCCCTTCATGTAATCTTATAATAAGACACGAATACCTCAAGATTACTATATAAAAAAATTAAACGATACGACATCATCGTACAAACTTTCTCATATGATTTTAATAGCTTATAACGACATTTTCTTAGATAGGTTTGAAGTAAACTACCCCTAAGTAAGTTTTCAGTAAACTACCCCTAAGTAGGTTTTCATTAAACCACCCCTAATTAAGTTTTCAGTAAACTACCCCTAAGTAAGTTTTAATTAAACCACCCCTAATTAAGTTTTCAGTAAACTACCCCTAAGTAGGTTTTCATTAAACCACCCCTAATTAAGTTTTCAGTAAACTACCCCTTAGGAAATTTTCCTAAAAAAACAAATAATTTTATTCACCACATCTTACCACCGATTCTGGTTATATATTTATTCCCATATTACGCTAATATGTTAGGGAAGAGTAAGCTCACATTTAGAGGAAGTGTGCCCGCATTTACGGGGAGGGAAAGGAAAAACAATATGAGGAAACGCGACCCTCATTACATCCAACTGTGATTCGAGCCCCGACATTCCTATCATTGGCAGTGCGGTCTGTTGTGGGAGTGACGCCTTATACCATTCGACCACCGAAGCGAGGATCTATATCAGTGGGACTATTTAACAGAAGATGGTAGAGCGTTGACCTCTCTTCAGTGCCTGTCTCGGGTTCGAGTCTCGGCTGAAGACTTCAAGTGACGTCAGGAAGCTCAGTGGTTCATTATGGCTCCATCTCTATAAAATGGACGATTGTTTTTTTTTTCAACTTCATGGTTACCATCATTTCTCCAAGAGAGTTCTCGTGTATTCATAAGCATTTATTTTACTCATCCTGATCCCTTAGTAAGTCTCTGTTAGTCTATGCTATGGTTAGACCTTAAGATAGAATGGAAGGGATTGGGTCCTGTTTTTACATATTTTATTATCAAAACCCCTCTTTTAACCACAATACATAAAATATTTCTTCGGTAGATATTTAGTTTAATTTAATACCCACGGCAATATCACCGGTTCGTTAATAGATCTATATATTATGGAGATCCTTGAATTTTATCACATATTTTTCTCTTCTTTTAAAACAGTTTGTTATCAAATTCCTCAATTCCCGCGACAGATATTTAGTAACTGTTAAGACACCCAAGTGTAGAAAACTAAACTAAACTGAAACAATACCCTACAAATTTTGGCCTAGGAATATTATTATTGTAAGAACTTCAGTAAGCGCCACACCACTGGATAATACCTAGCTTAGGCAGGTGATACAGCTCAAACCAGACGTATTAAGAGCCCGTCTCACCCCCTTGGATAACACCTAACTTAGGCAGGTGATACAGCTCAAACCAGATGTCTTAAGAGCCCGTCTCACCCCCTTGGATAACACCTAAACTTAGGTAGGTGATACAGCTCAAACCAGACGTCGCATCGTGGACCTGTTTTCTGTGGTCTCCCTTAGAAAACTGGGGAAATAAGACCAGTGAAATCGTTTTAAAATATCTTACACAAATTGAATAACATTGAAAATTAACTATTTTAAAATAACCCAACTATTAAACTGATATTGTTTACACTGTTGCCAAATGGAGAATGGTTTTAACATAACCTTGTTCCTAATATGCCGGTTAATCGTGTATCAAGCGTTCCGGTTGATCGGATGGTCTCTAAAACTCACATTCCTTTTCACCCGGACCTTATTACTAAACAAACGAGAAACCCAGAAGATAAATATATTTTCTCCCTCTTTTTGTAGCGAACGTACCCCGGCTTCTTCTCCCGGTCCTGAGGGAACGGGTGGTTGGAGGGGAAGGGCGGGGATATTAAACCAAGGAGACCATCGTAAAAACCCCTGCCTTCTCCCGGTCAGGTAGGCCGCCATGGCAACACCAGTCGCGGAGAAACTTTACGAAACTCTTGGCGTATTTACGCAAGAGATGCTGCGCTTTGTCAACTGTCCACCTCAGGACTAGCATAGAAGATAATAGACTCCTCTCCTAGGGATGTACTATCGGAACTAAGATATGGATACCTTACTCATTTCTAGTATTTAAATAGATTTATAGATATATTACTAGTATCTAGTATTGATAGTTTACTAGTTTTTACAATGGATAGTTTACTTGTATCTGGTATAGATAGTTTACTAGTAACTAGTATCGATAGTTTACTAGTTTTTACAATGGATAGTTTACTATTTTGTACAATGGATAGCTTACTTTTATCTGGTATAGATAGTTTACTAGTAACTAGTATCGATAGTTTACTAGTTTTTACAACGGAGAGTTTACTTGTATCTGGTATAGATAGTTTACTAGTAACTAGTATCGATAGTTTACTAGTTTTTACAACGGAGAGTTTACTTGTATCTGGTATAGATAGTTTACTAGTAACTAGTATCGATAGTTTACTAGTTTTTACAATGGATAGTTTACTAATTTATAGTATTGATAGTTTACTAGTTTGTACAATGGATAGTTTACTAATTTCTAGTATCGATAGTTTACTACTTTCTAGTATCAATAGTGTACTAATCAGTGGTGGCCCGTGTATACTTCCACTTGATATTATCGATAACATTTAGTATAATGTGTCCTTTTTTATTTAATTATTTCTTTATTTTTGTAGTACAATATATATTCCTTAAGCTTAATGTCAGTACTTCAGTAGACATCCCCTAATTTATAAAAATATACAACAAATATTTGTATGGAACTGTGCGCTTCACAGTGCCAGCGACGTGTTGTTTGACTGTTGTGTGCATGCGCACATAGGATGGGGGTGGGGAGGAAGGTGGGACTGTCAGGTAGAGAGAGAGAGCACTGTTGCTCTCGCAGGGCCGGATCTGGCGTTATGGTGGAAGGAAGTCTTATATCACTCAGCGTGTTTTGTGCTTAAAAACCGTGTACCATATTCTTGGTTCTGTGACTGTAAGTGAACTTCAACAGCTTAAGTTTTCACAGCTATCTCTCCGTGAGGAAGTTACCGTTAGGAAAAGAGGTCTTTCAACACCTGATATTCTAATATCTCAGCCTGGCAAAAGCAACAACAAGAAATATATTCGTAGATTTAATTCTGAATGGTAACAAAGGAAAAGTTATCTTTGCGACTGTGAAGTAAAAAAATGCACTGTTTTGCTTCCCGTGTCAGCAGCACCCCCACTAAGTTTAGCTATGAGCCGCCACTGGTATTAATTTCTAGTATCAATAGTTTACTAGATTTTACTATGAATAGTTTACTAGTATCTAATATCGATAGTTTATTAATTTCTATGATCCTATCGATAGTTTACTAAATTCTAATATTGAAAGTGAAGTATCGACAACAGTAGATATCGATATAAAAAAAAAAAATAGCGATTGAATTTTATGAATGTTTAGCACATGTCTAATATTCCTATCAGTGGAAACCTTTAGTATAAATACAAATATTGGTAAAAATATCAATATTTGTAGGTATTGATATCAATAAGACCACCTATGTGGTCAAGTGGTCAGAGTTCCTGGCTGCAGATACAGAGGTTTGATCCCCGGCGCTTACAGATCTCTCTGTGAATCATTGTGTCTGAACCAGCGTCAACTCAGCCCTGTAAGGTCAATGAGGAGCTACTTGAATAAAGAAGTAGCATCTCTGGTCTAGAAAATTGAGGTTAACTGCCGGGAGTTCGTTGTGCTGACCACATGATACCTTCTATCCGCAAAGGTTGGTACTATCTTCGCCAACATGTGGCGGCCACTCGGTAGGAATAGCTAGCTTGTGAGCGGTCGCCATTAACCCCAATGACGTCATTTTTGATTATAACTCAAGCTTACCGTCTTGTTTAGTGCACTCTATTCTGGTCTATAATTATAGCTCAAGTATGTAGTCTTGTTTTGGTAGTGTAGTCTATTCTCGTCTGTAATTATAGCTCAAGTATATAGTCTTGTTTTGGTAGTGCAGTCTATTCTCGTCTGTAATTATAGCTCAAGTATATAGTCTTGTTTTGGTAGTGTAGTCTATTATCGTCTATAATTATAGCTCAAATATATAGTCTTATTTTGGTAGTGCAGTCTATTCTCGTCTGTAATTATAGCTCAAGTATATAGTCTTGTTTGGGTAGTGTGGTCTATTCTCGTCTGTAATTATAGCTCAACTATATAGTCTTGTTTTGGTAGTGCAGTCTATTCTCAGTCTATAATTATAGCTCAAGTATATAGTCTTGTTATGGTAGTGTAGTCTATTCTCGTCTGTAATTATAGCTCAAGTATGTAGTCTTGTTTTGGTAGTGTAGTCTATTCTCGTCTGTAATTATAGCTCAAGTATATAGTCTTGTTATGGTAGTGCAGTCTATTCTCGTCTATAATTATAGCTCAAGTATGTAGTCTTGTTTTGGTAGTGCAGTCTATTCTCGTCTATAATTATAGCTCAAGTATATAGTCTTGTTATGGTAGTGTAGTCTATTTTCGTCTGTAATTATAGCTCAAGTATGTAGTCTTGTTTTGGTAGTGCAGTCTATTCTCGTCTGTAATTATAGCTCAAGTATCTAGTCTTGTTTGGGTAGTGTGGTCTATTCTCGTCTGTAATTATAGCTCAACTATATAGTCTTGTTTTGGTAGTGCAGTCTATTCTCGTCTATAATTATAGCTCAAGTATATAGTCTTATTTTGGTAGTGCAGTCTATTCTCGTCTATAATTATAGCTCAAGTATATAGTCTTGTTATGGTAGTGTAGTCTATTCTCGTCTATAGTCCCAGCTCCTCCGTGAAACTATTTAAACCCAAGCAAAACTTTGGCAAAAGCGAGAGGAGGGTAAAAAGGTTGGGGTAATTTCCATATTTTATCGGGATTCCTCGGTAAATTCAGTTGGATCTCACAGCCGAGTACGGCCTTTATTCCCGGTAAAGTTTGGTAAAGAGCTAAGTAGTATCACTAGACCGCAAATTGACTTATATTTTCCTTTTCAAATGAAACTTTATTAAATAAAAAAAAACTCTGCATGTTACAGAGAAAGTATAAAGTTGATCAACAAAATATGGGACATCGTCTGATGTGTAGCTAGCATGCACATATGTGGGCACGAGAGTTATATATGTAAAACAAAATATCCAAAGGGTAAACCGGTCCTTCATCGAATGGGAGTTGACACCAAAACATGAACCTCGCCCGTGGTCAAGATCCTATAGACGTTGCCAGCAGCAGCACTGTTGGTAGCATGGTATACGGAGTCAAACTTACAACAGACCGGATTGCCTATGACGAGTAAGGTCGGGGTTCAGATCTCAAATTGGTGTATTTGGAAGGGGTTTCACCTGATAAGATGTGTCACGATGGTTTCTCCCATATCTCTACACGCTAATGAGGGTACATTTCCTCTAAATTCTATATTCTAGAATGTACAGCGGGAATATTCTTGCCAGGATGAAATTTTTTTTAAATCCGTGGAAACATAACTTGTGAATGTGAAAGAAGCGTCTTACGTTGGTTCGGGCATGTCGAGAGGATCAGTGTGGATCGAGTGACGAAGCAAATATATGAAGGTAGAGTGTTGGTGGATCAAAAGAAAAGGATAGGCCATGTAAGACGTGGCTAAATTTTTTAGATGAATGTGTGAAAAAAGTGAAATATTAAGAGTTTTAACAATAAAAGTGAGTCTTAGAAAAATGTCTAGCATTTGATACCAACTTCAATAGTACAAATCGTGACATAAACTTAAGTTATTTGTGATAAAACGTTACGTGATAGGAGGTATCAGTTGAAATCTCTTAAATAAGCATTAAAACTAAGCTAAAAACAGCTATTAGTTTACAAACGTACAAAACCGTGTGTAGCGTGGGAATTAATGACCGCTTAGGCGAGTTTATCATTTAAGAACAATTTTGGCGGCCGGTGTTCAATCCTCGGTCCCGGCACAGATTTATCTGATTTCCAAATCCGTCCTTCACCTCTGACAAGACATCTTGTGAATGTGTGGAATGCCAGGCCTCCACCGTGGTTCGGATTCCACGTTAAATTGTAGGTCCATTCATTTCATCTCACAATCACCCTACCATTACACATTAGCGTAAGTACGTATAAGCCGAACGGGTAGTAAGACACGGTGCTAATAATAATAAAAAAAGAACAATTTTAACTGTCAATAACGAGATTAGAATGGAAACTAGGAAAATAATAGTCAGAAAATGCATGCCATCACTCTGTCAGAAGGTTGTTCACATCTCGCCTGCTGTCAAGTAATGTAAAACTCAGAATATACAAAACAATAATTTTACCGGTTGTTCTCTATGGGTGGGAAACGTGGCCTCGTACCTTAAATGACGACAACCAATTTAGTGTGTTCGAAAACAAGGAGCTTAAGAAAAGGTTTGAGCCAAAAAAGGGGAAGAAGATACTGGGGAGTGGAGGAGTTTACTTAGTGATGAGTTACATACTATGTACTCATATCAAGACATTTTACGATAGTAAGATCTCGCAGATTATGGTGAGAAGGACATGCGGTGTGAATGGGAGAATTTAGAACCATGTTCAAAGTATTGACTGGCAAACCCAATGGGAATAAACCAAATGTGAGGGTAACAATAAAATGGAACTGGAAGAGATAGGGAGTAATGAGGTGGACTGGTTAGAACTAGCTCAAGATAGGGATAGGGTGTAATGATATTGGCTGGCTAGAGCTAGCTCAAGATAGGGAATAGGGTGTAATGAGGTGGACTGGGTAGAACTAGCTCGAGTTAGGGATAGGGTGTAATGAGGTGGACTGGTTAGAACTAGCTCAAGATAGAGATAGGGTGTAATGATATTGGCTGGCTAGAGCTAGCTCAAGATAGGGATAGGGTGTAATGAGGTGGACTGGTTAGAACTAGCTCGAGTTAGGGATAGGGTGTAATGAGGTGGACTGGTTAGAACTAGCTCGAGTTAGGGATAGGGTGTAATGAGGTGGACTGGGTAGAACTAGCTCGAGTTAGGGATAGGGTGTAATGAGGTGGACTGGGTAGAACTAGCTCAATATAGGGCCAGGGTGTAATGAGGTGGACTGGCTAGAACTAGCTCAATATAGGGCCACGGTGTAATGAGGTGGACTGGATATAACTAGCTCAAGATATGGCTAGGGTGTAATGAGGTGGACTGGTTAGAACTAGCTCGAGTTAGGGATAGAGTGTAATGAGGTGGACTGTCTAGAACTAGCTCGAGTTAGGGATAGGGTGTAATGAGGTGGACTGGGTAGAACAAGCTCAATATAGGGCCAGGGTGTAATGAGGTGGACTGGCTAGAACTAGCTCGAGCTAGGGATAGGGTGTAATGAGGTGGACTGGGTAGAACTAGCTCAATATAGGGCCAGGGTGTAATGAGGTGGACTGGTTAGAACTAGCTCGAGTTAGGGATAGGGTGTAATGATATTGGCTGGCTAGAGCTAGCTCAAGATAGAGATAGGGTGTAATGAGGTGGACTGGATAGAACTAGCTCAAGATAGAGATAGGGTGTAATGATATTGGCTGGCTAGAGCTAGCTCAAGATAGAGATAGGGTGTAATGAGGTGGACTGGATAAAACTAGCTCAAGATAGAGATAGGGTGTAATGATATTGGCTGGCTAGAGCTAGCTCAAGATAGAGATAGAGTGTAATGAGGTGGACTGGATATAACTAGCTCAATATAGGGCCAGGGTGTATTGAGATGGACTGGATAGTACTAGCTCAAGATATGGCTAGGGTGTAATGAGGTGGACTGGTTTGAACTAGCTCAATATAGGGCCAGGGTGTAATGAGGTGGACTGGATATAACTAGCTCAAGGTAGAGATAGGGTGTAATGATATTGGCTGGCTAGAGCTAGCTCAAGATAGAGATAGGGTGTAATGAGGTGGACTGGATAGAACTAGCTCAAGATAGAGATAGGGTGTAATGATATTGACTGGCTAGAGCTAGCTCAAGATAGGGATAGGGTGTAATGAGGTGGACTGGATAGAACTAGCTCAAGATAGATAGGTGGCGTACCTTTGTTAGTGCAGCAATGAACGAGTTTATAAAGGTATTGAGTAATTAAGTTGTCTGGTTTATCTACAAGTGGGACAAGATGGTGAGAGATAAGTTAAAAATGAACGCGCCAATATCGTCCTGTAGGAAGGTTTTGTTGAAAATCTGCCCATGATACCATTATGTTACAGAGGTCACATCCAGGCACACCACCCGCACGCCCAACTGTGTCGGCTGTAAGGCGTAATGAATATATATTGGCGGGGGTGTGAATACTCGGAGACGGGAGTATACCGCGGGAGGGAGGGGGGCGCTTCATTAGGCAAACAATAAATCATAGCCATCGATTCGTGAGGGAAAGTAAGTAGTCTCTACAGTCTGGTCAAATAAACACGTCACTGTTTAGTATCATTGCGTCACCAAACCTGCTTCGTTGGCCACATGGTCTTAGGTATCACCCCCGTGACACGGAGATCGGGGTTCAAATCCTACTCCAGTGTACTGAGGGTGGTTTTCCACTCTCCCTCCACGTAAATGGTGGTACACTTCCTCTATAGCCAACCTTCCCCATCCCTAGCTCATTAACTTAATTAGTACATATGCGTATAACCCAAACAGGTAGTAAGAGGTGGTGCTAAAAAAACAACTAGTTATGGTTATGTGTTAGGGATGAGTAGGTTTGGAATTTAAATTAAATGTACGCGAATTTGTGTGGAGAGAAAGTAAGCCTATTTAGGGGAAAAACACTAGACTGAGTTTCAAACCCCAATCTCTCCCGTCAATGGCAGTTAAGTCTATTGCGAGAGTGACACTTTCATATGTTTAAAGAGCTGGGTTCGATTCCGAGTTGATACTGGTGAATTTTTTTTAGTAGGCATTAAATATAAAGATACGCTTAGAAAATACAAACGCTTTTTTTCTCAGACAACATTGTTAAAATTTTACCATTTTTTTTAGCACCGCGTCTTATTACCCGTTAGGCTTACACGCCTATGTACGAATATCGCTGATGGTTTTTAAAGAGAGTGGAAAACTATTTTGGAAAAACCACCACCAGCAAACCTGACCGAGATTTGAACCCCGTCATCGGTAGCCTCGTCTGCTGTTAGACCTGTACGTAAAAGTAGGTCCAGTAATTATTCTAATTACCGGAGTCAATGGTCAAATGGTCTAAGGCGTGGCTCTCGTAAATATAAATCAAAACCAATGTTTGGCTACCAACCGAATGTAGCGAGAATCTGGTTTTAACTAGCTCATTTGGCATTTCATCTGTCTGTCTGTCTGTCCGGATCTTTGCCAAGCGATATTTGTCAAATTCGTAAAACAATTTTAACGAAATTTTGCAGTGACATTCTTTAAACCTAGGCCAAGCAATGTCTTTACTGTATATAGTTTTTAGAGCTTGTTTCTGTTTTAATACGGCGGCCACTCCAAAGATTTTTCATTGAACATCTCATCTCAAATAATTTGAATATAAAATTCTAAGAAATCCATCGAGTAACTAGGTCATATTTTTTATTTATTCTTATATATTGTATAAGACTGACACCCGTCTCGGTGGCGTAGTTGGCTAACGCGCTTGTCGTGTTGAAGCTCGACTGCTGAGGACGGGGAGATCAAGAGGTTCGAATCTCGGTCGGGTGAAATGGGGGTGGTTTTTTCCTAAATGGTTTTCCACTCTCCCTATACGCAAATGCGGGTTCACTTCCTCTAATTCAACCTTCCCAATTCCTAATCTATTAAGAGTAATTAGTACTTAAAGCGTATAACCCGAACGGGTAGTAAGACGTGGTGCTAAATATTATTATTATTATTATTATTATAAGACTGAAGTCTTAAACCGCATGAATAACGTTTACTATAGTAGCCCCATGGCTTTTTTGGTGCTGACTGACAGCTCACAGTTGATTTCTGACAGTCAACATTTAGGTATATACTTAAATTTTATCCGTCAGAAGTGACAGCTGCTAAACACATGTTTTTTCAGATCATATGGTTCACCGTAGGGATACATAATGTGGTCTGGTAACTTTTTAAAGCTGTCGGTCAACACCAAAGAAGTCATGGAGCTACTGTATATAGGAACATAATGTACTTTTTGAAAATAATATTAGTTTGTTTTGTGTCTAACTTTACTACCAAGGGTAAATATCATCTTCAAACCCAAGGAGAGGTTATTGGTCAAGAAAATATACCAACTTAAAATACAAGGAGAAATTATAAGAAATATATCTACTTCAAATACAAGGAGAAATTATAAGAAATATATCTACTTCAAATACAAGGAGACATTATAGGAAATATATCTACTTCAAATACAAGGAGAAATTATAAGAAATATATCTACTTCAAATACAAGGAGAAATTATGGAAATATTACAACTTGAGATCCAAAGAAAAATATTAATACTGTAGGAACGATAAGAAAATGATACATTTATTTAATACTATACTATCCATACTGTTCTAAGAACTACTATTACAAACCAGCTTCGATGACCATATGGTCTAAGGCAGAGATCCCCAGTATTTTTTGATGGAGGTCCGTTTTTAAAACTCGACATATACTTCCACGGTCCGGCCAAGCTTTAACAGCGACCCAAGTGCAATCCCTAGAGGACTATACCAACTCAAAAACGTGATTTTCTCTCCTTTTAGTTATTGTACTTATTATTTCTGGCCTTCCATGTCTACTACCCGCACTGAAAAAAAAATCGTTTATTCTGTTTATCGTTATCTCGTTAAGGTCCTTAAATACGTCTCTGCGGTCCGGATGTGGACCACGGGCCACCATTTGGTGACCACAAGTCTAAGGCGTCAACTCTCGCAATACACTAGAGTGTTGAAGACAGGGAGACCAAGGTTCAATCCCGGTCGGGTAGAAAGAGGGTGGTTTTCTCTAAATGGATTTTCACTCTCCTTACACGAAAATGTGGTTGCATTTCATTTAAATTCAACCTTTCTAACCCCAACCTATTAGAGTAATTAGTGTATAAGCATATAACACGAACGGGTAGTAGGACATGGCACTAAGCTAAGATTATTATTATTAGCACCGCGTCTTACTACCCGCTCGGGTTATACGCACTTACGCTAATGTGTAATGGTAGGGTGACTGTGAGATGAAATGGAGGACCTACAGTTTAACGTGGAGTCCGAACCACGGTGGAGGCCTGGCATTCCTCACATTCACAAGATGTCTTGTCAGAGGTGAAGGAAGGGTTTGGTAATCAGATAAATCTGTGCCGGGACCGAGGATTGAACCCGGCTGCCAGCACAGAAGTCTGACACCTTACCCCTAGACCGCCAGGTCACCGCTAAGCTAAGAAAAGGAAAAAGAAAACTACTATTATAGTTTATTAGCTAGAAGTTTTTCGACCACCCTGCAGTTTAGTTTCAGAGAAAGAGACTATTGTTCACTGGGAAACCCGATTACCTATCGTCGGACTCGGGATAGAGGGGAAATGAAGAGGGGGGAGGACGGAGATCGTGATTAATGGAGGGGAAGTTGAGTAATTGAAGGCATCGGTTCACAACCGGGCTGGGTGCGGAAAGTAAAATGATTCATCGGAAGAATTAATCTGACAGTGTTTCCGCCCAAAAGGCGAGAAGGTTAGACTGCGCGCGCTCAGATAGAGTCAAATTACCATCGGAAGAACATTGTCTGGCAACTAGAACAGTTAATAGATCTACTTTCACATATTCATACGTCAAGTCATATAATATGTAACTGCCACGTTTTATAGATATTATCAATAACCATAAAATAAAATAACAATATAGTTAAATGTTATGAATGTTTTGTAACTATTTATAAAGGACACCGGTGACCTGGCGGTCTAGGGGTAAGGTGTCAGACTTCTGTGCTGGCGGCCGGGGTTCAATCCTCGGTCCCGGCAAAGATTTATCTGATTACCAAACCCTTCCTTCACCTCTGACAAGACATCTTGTGAATGTGAGGAATGCCAGGCCTCCACCGTGGTTCGGATTCCACGTTAAACTGTAGGTCCTCCATTTCATCTCACAGTCACCCTACCATTACACATTAGCGTAAGTGCGTATAACCCGAACGGGTAGTAAGACGCGGTGCTAATAATAATAATAATAATAATAATAATAATATAAAGGACACTTTTAATGAATATTGAACTATACATTTTTATTGTTTATTAAAAACATTTGGTTCTGAAAACTCTCAGGTGTTTTTATAACTCGAAAAATCAAACGTAATAAATGTGGTAATTTGCAAGAAACTCACTCCAAGGGTTATGGCCTTGAAATGTTGAGAGAAGGTAAATCCGAGATTATTGAAAAATAATAGAATATTAGCCTAATATCACATCTAATGGTCTACTATAAGACGTCACTCTTTCAATATACTGGGCTGTTAATGACGGTGAGATCAGGGTTTTAATCCCGGTTGGGTCTTCTGTGTGGGTTTAATTTCCCTAATTGGTTCACCCCTCTCTCCCTGCACGCAAATACGGGTACATTTAGTCTAAGTTCAACTTCACTCCTCCATAAAACATTAGTGTCAACAGCTCATAGGCGTATTGCACGAATGGGTAGTAAGACGCGGTGACAGAAAGAAAGTATCGCACTAGAAAGTTATGATGTGATTTAAAACAAACTAAAACAAGACTCGCTTCTGTGAGCACAAGGAAAAAGGCATCAGTCTCACCCTGTCTGGTTTGTTTATGGAGGAAAGGTCGTGGGGTCGGATACCGGCTAGGTGGCAAGACATGGAGTGCGACTTAATTTTTTTTAAAGTATATTTTATTTATTTGTTAGCAATTTTTGGTGTTAAATATTATTTTAATTTAAACTCACAAAAATATATTTTACAAATATTTATTTCACACCGAAGCACACAGAATCCCCCGTTGGAAGTTTATTGCAAGCGCGATGCCTTAGACCACGTGGTCACCGAAGCACGCAAAATTATCTCGCTTGAAGTCTATTGCGAGCGCGACGCCTTAGACCACGTGGTCACCGAAGCACGCAGAATCCCCAGTCGGAAGAATATTGTGAGCGCGACGCCCTAGACCCTGTGATCACCGAAGCACGCAGAACTCTCCCGTCGGGAGCGTGACTCGTCTAAATATTTGTGTCCTATAATAATCCCCCCCGTTGTTATTACTGACCAAGGGGAATATTCCGTTGAAAAGTTGGCAACACGATATAACTATCTGTGTCGCGGGACGTAATTGACAGTTGACACGCGATATTGAGAATTTCCCTCCATTACCTGAAATTGTGATCAAACAAAAGCTAAGATTGGACCTTAAGCCTAGGGTGAGGAGCTTAGAACCCTCAAACACTCCCGATATTAGATTCCATAAGGATGTTCCAGGATTCGAGAACATCATATTTTTTTCTCAAAGTTAAAAACATAATTTGTTTTAGAGCTATTATATTATTACGTATCAGTGGTACATCTTATAATCTACTCCTTAAGGTGGGGATGTTTTTAAATAAAAACTTTTTTGATCAAAATAAATAAAATAATTCTTGACAGTAGAAACAAGTAGTTCAATTTTATTCCCATAGTGATGTCAACAGTTGTTGAATGTCTGTCAAGGGTGTTATGGAACTTAATGACAATTTTTTCTCTTAATTTAAAAAGTTTGTCATCTAATGCCTCTTTGCTTGTGACAGATATTCAACAACTGTTGATATCACCACGTGAAGCAAATTAAACTATTATGTTTCTATTGGAGAAATGTTTTATTTATTTTGATCAAAAAAGGTATTGACATAAAAACTGCTAAAACCCTGACCTTTTCTCGTATTCCCCTAATCCCCACCTTAAAATCAACCTTCCTTAAATATTAATGCCCCCACATTTATAAAAAAAATTGTTTTACTCTTAGATAAAACTATTTAGTTTAAACAAAAGATTAACTGATTGTTTCCAATTAAATATTATTTGAAATTATTTGATGTATTTTTTCGAGGTTATAAGACCCAAAGGTCGATCTCAATGATAAAGTGCTCGACCCAGGACCTATAGTTCTTGGGTTCAAACCCAGCTTAGGTTGACGGATTTTTTTTGGAGAGATGAAAATCAGTAGCACAACTTCCTTCGGAGTGGAAGTAAAGCCGTTGGTTCCATGTCAATTGTAGAAATGTAAAATAACAAAAAAATTGTATGTGAAAATAAATTATTATTATTATTATTATTATTATTATTTAGCACCGCGTCTTACTACCCGTTCGGGTTATACGCTTTAAGTACTAATTACGCTAATGTGTTAGGAATTGGGAGGGTTGAATTAGAGGAAGTGAACCCGCATTTGCGTGGATGGAGAGTGGAAAACCATTTAGGAAAAACCACCCCCAGTTCACCCGACCGAGATTCGAACCTCGATCTCTCCGTCCTCAGCAGTCGAGCAGCTCAACACGACTAGCGCGTTAGCCAACTACGCCACCGAGGCGGGTGTGAAAATAAACTTATGGCAAACTCGATAGGTCCTTTCGCGCTAGATCATAGAAATTCAGTGTGGAAGGCAACAGAGAACCATAACACATCATGAAATCCCCTAGTACAAGGGATTTCCACCAGATGGTGCAGGCAACACTAACCAACCAAAGGTCTGGGTGCATTCCCAGCTACATGTGGATTGAAATAACATCAAACCAACCTTCAGGTTATTGATTTAAGAAAAAGAAGAAGAAGAAGAAGATTCAAACATTCCATTTTAATGACGATGTTGTTTTCATACGCAACTGACAGAAAATCTTCATGAGACTGACGGGTTGCCTACCCCTCCATTAGACCGATAACGCGTGTGATTATTTACCTAAAGAAGTTATTCTTATGTTCTAGAAAAAATTTTAAACATCGTTCTGAGACGAAATATTGTGCGGAGTCTATTCTGTTGTAGGTGAGAGCCTGTCGCGTGCCAAGTTGAGATAAAAAGGTCCGGTCTTCGCGGCGCCCGCCATATTGGCACGTGATATATTGACCCAGGAACAGTGTTACATTAGACAAACTTACCAAATTATCCATAACACCCCGGCTTCCCTTCGCCCTGCCATTATAATCTACTAAAACGTTCGCTGGATAAAACAGAACACGTGAAGGTATCGCGTCCAATAGGCGCCGATAAATGGGATCTTAAGGACTTGCCTATCTGTGACGTCACGACAAGTCGAGATAGGTTTGGTGTATGTAAGTAAATGTACGTTTTATTTGGTGAGTTTTAAATATATAACATTAAAACATCAACCATAAATTGTTAAATAACTTTAAAAACCGTCTAAGAATGTCACAATTTTTTTTTTTAATCTTGAAGAAGTTTTGTTTTTATCGTGTTTTTTTTAAAAAAAAATCTTCTACAACTCGAGATATTTGGTTTATTCACGGAAATATCCAGCAGGAATCTTCATTCCAGAAGGTAGATTAAAAAAATTCGTTAACAGGTGAAAATAAATATAATCTTGAAATTATTATTATTATTAGCACAGCGTCTTACTACCCGTTCGAGCTATACGCACTTACGCTAATGTGTAATGGTAGGGTGATTGTGAGATGAAATGGAGGACCTACAGTAATTCCCCACATTCACAAGATGTCTTGTCAGAGGTGAAGGAAGGGTTTGGTAATCAAATAAATCTGTGCCAGGACCGAGGATTGAACTCCAGCCACCAGCACAGAAGTCTGACACCTTACCCCTAGACCACCAGGTCACCCAATCTTGAAATTAAATCCAATTCTGTCCAGGCGCAAATAGTAGATTGGGTATTAATACTCGTCAGTGTAAGAGGGGAAGGGTTATCAGAAGGTAAACAAGAGGCCTCGTAAGGTGAACTGCTTATTTTATTCCCTCTCTTTCTATTTCATATATTGTCGTCGAAGTGTGATATTGTTTAGATTGTTTAGGTGCCCCCGGTTAAGGCGTAACCTTCCTTCACAAAATAGCTTTGAATTCACCAAGTAATCTTATAACGTTCCTGGGTAGAACTGTTCGGAAGTAGGAGAACAAACTGTGGGAGTAGGAAAATACAGATGACAATACAATGTGTTGTATTAAATGACGTCATTCTATTCCCACAGATCCATTATAATGTTCCTATAACAGTTACCTTTCGTTTTCCGGGCATTTAGCTCTCAGTAATCAACAGAAATATGTTGAGTTTTGTACTTTTCAGAGGGAAAATGTCAACTTTTAAACTGTGTCTACAAGTCTATATCTGTTTAGGTTCATAGAACATAGTTGTGTGTTTATTACAGTAAATAACAAACTCGTGTACTTTGTCAATATTTAACTAAAGTGTAACAACGGGTTGGAGATATTTCAGATAAGTATGTGGCCCCCTTAAGATGGGATGGAAGGAATTGCAAGGCTATTCCGGTATTGCTTAGAGTTTTTGCAGCAAGTGTTTTTTTCAGAAATAAATAAAATATCTCTATAATAGACACATTTAGTTTGATTTTATACACAGAGTGAAACTTTTTTTTAAAATTATTTGTCATAAGCATCCTGGAACTCGTCCAGGTCGTTTTATTTTTATTAATTTAATCTGTTTCTTATCAAACTTAATTAAGTTCGCGACAAAATATTCAAAAACAGTTAAAATTACAAAATATGGAAAAAAATTTATAAACGTATTTACCTATTTTAAAAGTAAACTTTAAAAAAATACTGGTCTAAGCTCACGTGGTGGAACGGTTTAAGGTGTCGCTCACACAATATACTGAACGGCTGATGAAGGGTAGTTTGGGGGTTCAAATCCCGGTCTAGTGTATGTAATGAGGGTGGTTTTTCCTGAAATAGGTTTCCACTCTCCCTTCATGCAAATGAGAAAACATTTCTCTTAAAATTAAGATTTCTTCACCCCTTACAGGCTAGCTTTATTTGTACCATACACGCACAACCTTAGCGGGTAGTAAGACGCGGTGATAAAAAAAAGGTGAGATTATTCTCATCCCTACTTGAAACCCTCGAAATTATTATTATTATTAGCACCGCATCTTACTACCCGTCTGGGTTATACGCACTTACGCTAATGTGTGATGGTAGGGTGATTGTGAGATGAAATGGAGGACCTACAGCTTAACGTGGAATCCGAACACACGGTGGAGGCCTGGCATTCCCCACGTTCACAAGATGTCTTGTCAGAGGTGAAGGAAGGGTTTTGAAATAATTGGTCTGTATTTAAATCTCCAGTGTTAGGTTAACTTTGAACCTCCCCTTCGACTAAGTGGTGAGGTCAGTCTCACCTTCTCTGGATTTCCGGTGACGGGAATTTCGGGTTTCGTGTTCCGGCTGGGTGCATTGAGGTACTTAGCAAATGAGGGCACACTTCCCTTAAATTCTACCTTAATCAACTCCGTCTGAGTACCACTACATGGACGAGTAGTACCACGTAGAGCACAAAAACTTGTTTTTTATTTACCAACACTGGCTTTGTTTTTTCCAAAAATATTCGTTTTTTTAACACTCAACTTATATATATTTACAAACACTCAACTTATTTTTCTTTACAAACACTCAACTTACTTTTCTTTGCAGACACTCAACCTATTTTTATTTACAAACACTCAACCTATTTTTATTTACAAACACTCAACCTATTTTTATTTACAAACACTCAACCTATTTTTATTTACAAACATTCAACTTATTTTTCTTTACAAACACTCAACTTACTTTTCTACGCAAACACTCAACCTATTTTTATTTACAAACACTCAACCTATTTTTATTTACAAGCACTAAACTTAATTTTATCAACAAACATTCAACTTACTTTCTTTACAAACACTCAACCTATTTTTATTTACAAGCACTAAACTTAATTTTATCAACAAACATTCAACTTACTTTCTTTGCAAACACTCAACCTATTTTTATTTACAAGCACTAAACTTAATTTTATCAACAAACATTCAACTTACTTTCTTTGCAAACACTCAACCTATTTTTATTTACAAACGCTAAACTTAATTTTATCAACAGACATTCAACTTACTTTCTTTGCAAACACTCAACCTATTTTTATTTACAAACACTCAACTTTTTTTTCTTTACAAATATTTGACACGAAAACCAAGGTTTTTAAAATAAAGTGGTTCCTGATTATATCGAACTCCCAACTATTTATAAGTTGTGAATTTTTTCTCGTGCAATTCCTTAACAGACTTATTATCTCAGTACGCGACTTATACATTAACTTAACTCTCTAACAGACACAACACCCAGTCACCCGGCCATTATTATATCACTGTGAAATCTCAATGTCACCAATTATAACTATTTCTACCATGCCAGGAACCCTAATTTTAAAACAGTTGCTTAGCTGACAACCGGATGTCGGAAGAAATTCCTTATTAATGTGGATATTGTCTACCTATTTATTGTATTAACCTTGAAATTACAGAAGGTTATAACAAATAAAGGGCAGCAATAAATCGAAATGTCTATTTATAAAAAAATAGATTATTATACTAACATTTTAGTATCCTATGTAATGATAAATATATTTATATAGTTAATTTGTGAGACTACGCCTTAAGAATTGTGAATACGATACGTTAATCGCTTAGTTTACCCATTTTTATCAAATACTTTAAAAAACTGATTCTCTACTATTTTCAACAACTAAACAAAACATAAAAAAAGTAAAAATAAGTAGTTTTGAATACATTTCCACCACCCTCCGTGGGCCTGTTGTTTGTCAGGATGTGTTGTGGACAAAGATAGGGGAGGGGGGGGGGAGTGGATATATTATTGTGTGGGCTCGTATTTGACGCTGAGCTTGGGTCTTTGTGGTTTTTATTTGTTTTATTATGTCATTTACTAAAAGTGATGTTGATAAGTGATATTAAAAATAGACGAAAGTATTTAAAATACTATTTGGTAGCTTGTGGCAGAACGAATTATTCCAAGGAATGCTTAGCCAATGGCCTGACTGACCTCAAGGTGATCCTACATCGTATATGAACCCCGGTACCGTGGGATCGAGTGGAGCCCTCCAATACAGGTACTGATGCTCTGACGTCCTAATCTGCCTACCCCCAAAAATGGGCATAATGGCCCCCCTAGTCTCGATGGTGATTAGTCAGCCCTGTTATCCGGGATCCACCACTTTTTATTCTGCCTTCTGGCCTGGTTTACCGTGAGGAATTCTGACACTGTTTATGTTGTATTTATTTACAAGCTAATCACAACACCTTGCCATTATCGTTTTGTCATTCACAATCCAGAGTACAACAATATCAAACAAACACTACTCGATTTAGGCCATGTGATTACAATATGCATAATATATTAATGTTTACATTCTTTTCTTGTATTTAACACCAGGTATATTATTACTGCCTACTAGATCTGTTTGTTTAGTTATATTTTTTTTCCAAGCTAAACAAAATCCTCCCCCCGCAGTGATCCCCACCCCCTCGTTCCAGTTCGCCCAGACCCATACAATTAAATATATAGGAAACAACCGATATAATAGAACGATGTGATATATAAATATAATTTTATAGATACAGCGTAACTTTAGATATGTAGATTGTGATGTATCAAACTATAAATGTATCGATATGTTAGGAGAAACTAATACTTCAAGTTAAAAGTAAAAATATAAAAATTTTCGAAATTATAAACACGATCGCAGTCTATTTTGCTTTACCCAAGTACTTTTTCACCGGGGCAGATTTGATAAAAGGGGAAGATTGGGGAGGGGGAGGGGGTCAATGAACGAGGGTGGTCAAGGCCGGAGAGAGCATGGTGCTCCCCCACCCACCCTCTTCCCCCTAAACCCCCCACCCCTCCACTGATTGGGATGGTTTCAGAACCGGTCTTTTAGTTCGAACACTTCGATAGTCAATTATTGCTCTCTTGGTATAGTCTGGTCTATGTTAAAAGATAAACTCTTTCTTTCGTCTGTTCATATAAATGGACACTCTCTAGCCCTACAATGACGTTGGCTTCTTGCTGAGCTCTATAACTATTTTGTGAAGCAGGCCGCATTCTAGCTTGACTTACTAAGCACTATCACATTTAGACGCAAACATACTAAATAGAAAGAGAGGCAAGAAAATAAGCAGTGGCCCCTCTAACCTGCGAGGCTTCTTGTTTATCTGCTGATAGCGTTTACTCTCTTCCTCTGACGAGCTTACACACTCACTCTACTATTTGCTCCTGGACAGCATTGACTTGCATTTCAAAATCACCCCTTTCTTGTTTCCTATTATAGATAGACAAACGGGCTACCTGGCGGTCTAAGGGTAAGGTGTCGGACTTCTGTGCTGGGGGTCCGGGGTTCAATTCTCGGTCCCGGCACAGATTTATCTGATTGCCAAACCCTTCCT
>CABFVX010007933.1:0-21457 GCA_902151425.1 Timema shepardi
GCGTGATCGATCGTCCTAGCACGAAGCTCATGCTCAGCCCGTACTCTGGCCGTGCTCAGCATCGTCCTTGCATACGGGCCTAGGAGTCAGCGTGTAATTTAATCAACAGTGATTCAGCTATGGCTTCATTCAAATTGTCTTAGCATTGGTATAAAAACAATTGAAATTTAAAATATTTTCTCGATTTTCCATCAATTATATATGCCCCAGGGGGATACACATGTCAGAGGGGGAGGATGGAAAAACATTGCTTCGCCCCCTTTGCTTCTATCAAGGGGGCAATGCCCCCCGTTTACCCCCGTTCCGCCACCCCTGACCTGGAATAGTATATTAACACTGTATCAGAATGTTATTTGGAAACATGTTTTTGTTTTAAAAATACATTAAATATAGTTTAAAAATGATTAATGAGTACGGGAATTGAACCCGTTACGCAGGCTAGATTCCCGTGTATAAATGTATTTTTAATCGAGATATTTGTCCAGATATGGTTATCCCCGTAACCAAAAATTAACTTCCACCCTAATTATAAATTTAAAGTTAGTTAACATAAATGCCAAAAACCTTGAATACAATTATTAGCTTTATACTTTTAAAATAAGTGGCATTAGATCAAATTAAGTAGTCATTACGTATTAAAATAATTTGTGTCAATAACAAATGGGTGATTCCTACCCACACGAAAACATAAATAACACTTGATATTGGATTTGTGCACATGACAGTGGGTGCGTCCCACACACGCCGCTCTTCACCAGTGAGGAATTACGGAATAAATATCCCCCTTCCCACCTTCTCCGCGATCTGTTTTAGTTGTTTGATAAATGAGTGCTTGAGAGATGGCAGTAGTAGCACACGTGCCCAGTCAACAGACAGAAATATACCGTGGAACGATATAACCTGAGCAAAAATTTACCCCGGGCGCAATAAAAAGTTCTTACGGGCAGAAACTATAATACAATACTATCCGCATCGGTGAGTGTGAGGACAAAGATGTATGATTTTGGCTGGTGGTTGATAAATAAACTTAAAAAAACACACACACACAATGGAAATAGGTGTTTTATGATGTGATTTTAGTCATAGAGGATGGAACTAGGGTCAGGGATTCAAGGGGAAAGTTATCCCCCCTTCCCTTTTGATTATAAACCAACACAAAATAGTGTATGGAAGAATCCGTTTTTCAAACAAAATATCAAGGCGAGGACCATTTCAAGTAGCTTCTAGACGCACTCATATTTCAAAATCTTACTTTAGGAGGCATCATATTGTTAAAAAAAAACTGCCGGGGGAAAAACTCAGAACCTCTGGCTTCAAAATATCCGTTTTAGTTAATTGTCTCTCCCCCTTCCATAAAACAATTGCCACGACCATTGATATCAAAATTGAAGATATGGCGAAGAATCGAAGGGGTTCGGCTTGGCCTACCTTATAATGCGTCATTTCGCACACACACTAACTGAATTAAAACGAATTTTACTAAACTCACTGAAGAGACAGGGTTTGAATGGCATGAGGGTAGAAATTAACATTCTTAGGTTATTTTTTTACAATGGTGGCTTGCAGCCTATCAAGTACCTACAAGTACGTGAAGAAGCTGGTCGAGGTGACACATGAATATAATTACATATAAACATGAAGCCATAAAATACTGTGTTGGGGGACAAATTGGGAAAGGGTAAAAAATTGCAAGTACCTAAGCCAATTCTAAAATTATTTTCATTATAATATGTTTTATATGATTTATATTAATTTAATGAAAACCAAACAAATTATGGTAATTAGAAGTAAAACTCTATTAGAAGGGAATGTATTCGATAAGGCTTTGCTTATAATAATGCGGTATTAACATAACTAACCCACAGCAGACCCAACGCTAGTGATACATTCAACCACTTAACGCTGTAGTCCAGACCTGAGTATGGACCTTGTTGTAGTATGTCAACCAAGTGATATGGCATCTACAAGCCGTAATCTGCACAAAATACTAAACTGACGTAGCGGAATCCAAAGAAGAGAAGTAAAACTGATATATTCTGCAAAAATATCATTTGTATTCTACTTACATTAAGTGTATGTTCCCGGATACAATCACCATGTTTCAATACAATATGCTGCCAGCATGGCGAAAGCGAAGGCGTCGAAGTTTCAGACAGACGTCTAAACCCTTGAACTCCAAGTTGAAGAAAGGCCTGACTGTCGTTGTTTCAATGTCGCGAACCCAAGCGCTGCTGCCCTAGCGGATTTCCTGGTCAACTCTTTCTCCGCTTTTCCAACCCCCAACCCCTTTCTTCCTTTTTCTTATTTGCATTCCCATATTTGGTCCTATATAGTGATGAAATATAGTGAAGTTCCCTAACTCAATCCATTTTAATTTCTACTTAATCTAAGGTTTTCATATCTTTTATACTGTTGATATTTGGACTTTATATTAAACTCCAAATTTCAAAATATGTTCTACATTGAATTCTATTATTATATATTGATGTTGTTTCCTTACTACATTTCATTATGTTTTTCAGAAATTCATTATGTTTCCAAGTCCTCGGACTTGTTGATTTAGTCCATATGACTATGTTTTCTTTCTATGTCCTTAGGAGCTTACCTTAAGCTTCCTTTTCTCCATGAGTTAGTTATTCGGTTTTAAATCCTTATGACTTCACAATTTCTCATGATGCCGTGAATGTCATGTTCACTTGTTCAAATTTGGTATGGCTACAAGCAGGTTGTCTAACATATTCATTTGAGGACCTAGTTTAGGTCAGTTATCTCACAGCATTCTTGTTGGCACCCCTCTTTCTGTGTTACTATTTTGGGTGCGCAAAGTGCGGAACACGGCTAGTGTTGTATAGTGGCCCGCACAGATAGTATTTTCATTTGCCCCTTGTTGGCACCTCATTAGTCCAAGTATTTGATTAGTGATTACTAGATTTGATGTATAACCCAGGGAGTGAGCCATGGTATAAATGTACGATTGAATGCTCTGGCAGTACCCACTGAGAAAGGACCGGCCATGGTACAATTTTGTGTGGACACCTAATTGTTATCCATCTTTTAATGTAATTGACTTAGGGTCATTTTACTATTTATTATCTAGGATATTGTTCCTTTTTTCAAGTCAAGCTAGGTAGCTTGGCCGACAATAAACTTAGTAACTCTAAAACTATAGAATTTGCTTTTATATCTTTACAAGTTGCTAACTCTCCACGTTTTCTTTTTAGACCCTTCTGGTGGAAGCTGGTGCTAGCCCGGATGTTTTGTAATCCTATATCCTCTATCTACTTAACTTCTATTTTACTGTTACCGTGTCGTCTTGGACACGTTATTCTCCCGTGCTAAAGGTAGTTCCTATATTTTTGGAGTTGTTAAACCCCCTCATAGCAATTTTAACCCCATATCACCTTTTTATGTAATTTGTTTAATAAATCTATTTTTTTACCTATTCAATTCTTTTACAGTTATGAAATATTTCCCCGTCCCTACCCCGTTATACATTTATCTTGTAATAGTTATCATTCCCTTCTCTACATATTAGAGTGTAGGGGAGAAAATGGTTTACTGTTATGGCTTTTTATGCGACTCGTTTAAATATAATTTATTTTAAAACTAAAACTTGTCATCTTATATTTCTATAATATGTAGGCATGAAATAGATGGGGTTATTTATGTTGGGAACAATTTTATATATTCAGCTCACAAACTCTGCAAACAAGCTCCAACACCCACGTGAAAACAAAAGAGTATTATTATCACCGAGTCTTACTACCCGTTCGGGTTGTACGCACTTACGCTAATGTGTAACGGTAGGGTGATTGCGAGATGAAATGGAGGACCTACAGTTTAACGTGGAATCCGAACCACGGTGGAGGCCTGGCATTCCACAGACTCACAAGTTGTGATTAATACACATCTTATCTGGGGTGAAGAAAGGGCTTGGTAATCAGATAAATCTGTGCTGGGACCGAGGATAGAACCCCGGACCCCCATCACAGAAGTCTGACACCTTACCCCTAGGCCACCAGGTAACCTATTTAGCAATTTTAACCCAATGACAAAAATTATTCAATTTTAATAAATATGGTAAACATTAAATATGTTATGTATACATATATATTAGTAACTAAAAAATACAAACATTTCTAATAAAAACTTATATTAAACTAAGTCAGCCTCTTCTAGTCTAGTTTGACTGTGATTTTATTAGTCTCAACATCCTAAATGATTTTCCATCTACCCTTAAGGAAAATATTAATTAATTTCCTCTAGTGTACGGCTAGATTGGGTGAGTGAGCGTCTTAAAATAAAATATATCACATTGGTTGTAATGAGAGGTGACCAGACTGGAGCACGCGAGAGATTCGAGTGACGCACTTGAAAGATAGAAATAGTTCTATTTTTCAAGTGATGCGCTTGAGCCGGAACAGTCTAGTTTACAGGCGCTGTGCAATTTTGTATGTTGATGCAATGCGTGCTAGGAAAACTCGCTCACTCGCCAGTCTGGCCACTCAGTCGCTAAGTCGCTCAGACGCGTGCTTGTCAGTCTGGCCACGCAATCGCTCAGTCGCGCGCTTGTCAGTCTGGTCGAACCCTCAGGATAGGTAAGGTCAATGTTAGAGAAGCCAAACACGGTTAGTAATACGTAGTGCGCGTTTCTACATTTAAGTTGATCAACTAATGCTATCTATATGTTTCAATTATAAGGTTTCATCTAATGTGATAAATCTAAAATAATTTTAAATGGTATATTGTTTAAGCTTTAGTACAATAAAAATAATAACATACTGCATGGCCATGTTATTTTAATTCTCCCAATCTTTTAACATGTTTACATCCTATGGGTTCAACTTAAGTATAAAAATATTATTTGTAATATGTTACGCGTGTTCTCACTAATGTTATAATTGTGGACGTACGTGCATTTAAATTCTTAACATAAAATAAAAACTAATAAGATTTGAAATATTCTCCACAATTGATTGACACGTTTCGGTGGCCACATGGTCTAACGTGCTGGTCTCACAGTAGACTAGACTTCCGATGAAGGGGTGGATGAATATTCCAATGTCGGTTTGGTGTCCTAGGGGTGGTTATTACAAAATGGTTTTCCAATCTACTTTTATGCAAATGTGGGTACACTTACTCTAAATATAGCTAATCTCTAAAACCATTAACGTAATTAGTACATAAGCGTATAACCCAAACGGGTAGTAAGACGCTATGCTAACAAAGAATTTGCTTTTGTAATTAATTTTTTCAACGTCCTTGAACGGTCGCTAAATCATATATGAAATTTGGGGGTACAAATCTACGTGCCAATCATGTAAACATGTACGTGCGCTTTACAGTGACGTGACAGTAAATAAATCATAATAATTCTTTCATAAACCTGAACAAGACAAGATACATGCGTAAAAACCTTAGTAAATCGTATTTCAGTCTCATTACTAGTCCCTATTTCTTTCCGCAACACCACATTCTCCAGACTTGAAAAACCTCTCCACCCTCATGATAAATGAGGGCGTGACAGAATTATGCCACTTATGACAGAGACACAGCGCATGCGCGCGCTCACATGACTCGAGGCATAGCTGAAATTCCACTCTTATCCTCCCTCCACCTTTAGGAATTATTTTTTTTAAAGGGGGTGGATGGGTGGGTGAGGGAGGGGGTATCTTGAAAATGAGCCTCGCACGCTCGGAGTCATTGGTGGAATTCTGTGGACGCACGTGGCTGGTGTGAATGCACGCGTGTGTGAAGAGAGACCGGGAAGAAGAATCGGTGATTGAGAAAAGAGGAAAAACGGTTGAAAGTAAAATAAACAATGAATAAATTTAGGTTAAAGAGATAGAACATTTTACCTTTATTTTTAGAACGATTCGCATTCTGTTGGGTTTTTTTTTTCGGAACGGCTGTGCTAGGTAAGGGGACTAATGTGAGATTGAGTTTTGTCTCAGATGTAGGGGTTCGATTCCTGATTGGTCATTCTAAGACAAAAGACTGGGTGGATACATTTTAAGGAAACACATCAGTATCCACCTTGAAAAATAATAATTATTATTATTACTATTAGCACCGCGTCTTACTACCCATTAGGGTTACACGCACTTACGCTAATGTGTAATGGTAGGGTTATTGTGAGATGAAATGGAGGACCTACATTTTAACGTGGGATCCGAACCACGGTGGAGACCTGGCATTCCCCACATTCACAAGTTGTAATTAATACAAGTCTTGTCAGAAGTGAAGGAAGGGTTTGGTAATCAGATAAATCTGTGCCGGGACCGAGGATTGAACCTCGGACACCCAGTACAGAAGTCCGACACCTTACCCCTAGACCCACCATGATCTGATGAGCACTTACAATCCTTCCTTCGTTTGTACCAGAGCTTTTATGAACCCTCATTCAAAAAACTATCACCCGCCTCGGTGGCGTAGTTGGATAACGCGCTAGTCGTGTTTAGCCCGACTGCTGAGGACGGGGAGATCGAGGTTCGAATCTCGGTCGGGTGAACTGGGGGTGGGTTTTCCTAAATGATTTTCCAATCTACCTCCACGTAAATGTGGGTTCACTTCCTCTAATTCAACCTTCCCAATTCCGAATATACTAGTGAAATTAGTGCTTAAAATCGTATAACCCGAACGGGTAGTAAGACGCGGTGCTAGATAATAATTTAAAAAAACACTAACTGAATATCATGCAGTCCTATGCATCAATTTTCAAGTCAGGTGTTTGATGAGAGATTTACTTTTTCAGTGAAAGTGTATAATGTAATGTAGTTTAGGGAAAAATTAAGTTTAACTTTTTAAAGTTTAAAGATTGATATAGAAAATCGAAATTTATTTCATATGAATGACTACTGTGACACTTGTGATGTTTAAAAGGGAATGATTTGACATCGATTGATAAATATATGCGGTTGCTAAGCAACCCAATGTTTAAAGGAGGAAAAAAAAGATAGGAAAGGGATGAGGTTTCTTGACATGTATTTGAATCAGCGTTATTAGTTTTCAGTAAAGATGGGAAATTCGATTCCTTGATACCTATCGATTCTTAAGGTTATTGAAAGGATCAAGAATCGAAATAAAATACCTCGATTCTTAATGCCTTGATTCCTAAAGACATGTGCAAATGATCGTGAATGCTTTATTAAGAGATTAATGAAAATCAAATATTAAAGGCCGTTTGTAACGCACTTTTCCGCTAATTATTCCATATATTTGTATAGTAAAACTTATTAAGGCATTGATTAGATTTGAAAACCTATAAACTGATGTTTTGCTTCAATATGTAAACATATTTACCGTGGTAGCATAATGTAATCAAGGAAAAAAAACCACAAATAAACCTCCATAATGACAGATAACAAAGTTAAGAAATATATAACGATTGCTTTGCAAATTTACTGTCACAAAATAATAATAGTAATACCAGTAGAGCTTATTTCAAAATTTTAAAGCCAAAATTAAAATCATGATTCTAATTTGTACATGCAAAAATGTTTTAAAAGTCTAATTAATACTTAATATACATTTACCGAAATTTCTAGAGTAAAATCAAATTTGTAAAAAAAAGTTTATCTATCACGGCAGCCATATTGGTTTTTATTAATATTAACAAATATGGCTGTTCCCACTTCATTTCAGGCCTATTCTAGTAAGAATCTAGAATCTAAGAATTGAGAATCATAATCGAAAAACTGGTATCGCCCCATCTCTAGTTTTAAGTTTTATTTTTCTTCTATGGCAAATGCCTATTATTTAAAATGTTAAGTATTATTTCAACAAATCACAAACATTACATATTATTCTTTTAGCTTGTGAAACTCCCTACGTTTTCCTGGATTTATTTTTCAAGAACACAAACTGGTTCCTTGGGTTTTTCCTGGTTCCTCACGTTTTACAGGTGCGTGATAAGCGTGTTATCATAGTAAGAGCCATTTTTAAAAATACCAACAGTTTTTTGTCAACATTCCTATAACTAGGTATTGATTATATATACCAAAAGTGAAAGCTGCATCTCCCATAACTTGACATATGAATACGTGAACGTAGATCTAGTAACATTTATAGATGAAAGATAAAACTATTTTTATGGAAATTGGATCGTAGATAGGTCTGATCCAATTGGGAACAAGTCCTACTATTTATACATATTTTAATATTTAATACAATGTTTGCGTTGGCTTGGTTTTATTTAAACAGTAGAAAACCGATTAAGTGAAAATTAAAAAAAAAAAATCAGACTCAGATTATATTTTTAACGATTTGGGTAAAATTGTTAAATTTTATTTCATAAATAATCAACATTATTATGAAACAAATAGAAATCCTTCCCTCGGAGGTGTTGTGGTAGATACGTTGTTTTACTAAAACGGTGAAAGTGGTGACGTGAGGAAATGATGGGTCACTGGAGACACATTCGAGTGCATGAATAAGTGATTTCACAGCCTGCTGAATATTTTAAGAGGGATGGTGGAATTGAGCAAGAGAGCGAGCGCTCCCTACGACTGACGCCGTGTGAGAGACACGTGTGTAATACCTCCCGCCCAACGTCCAGACGCCACCACGGCGACGTCGATCTGCTCTCGGCATCCTCATCCTCCCCCCCACCCCCCCATTTTTCACCAATCCCTTTCCTTCCTACTCTCATCACTCCAAGGATACTTCTTTGGTCACTCGAAGGACTCTCTTTTTGTGTGTGTGTGTTTTTTTTTTCTTCACTGTCTCCCCCTCACCCCGACACCTTTGCGACGTACAGAAAAAGACAGAAGGAGAAATATGGAACTAAGAAGGGCCAGAGGTCCCACTCTAGTGGAAAGGTCGAAGGGATGTTGCCAAATAAGTCCTCCATTTTTTTCCCCCTTCCCTTCTTGTGTTTTTACTTTATGTATCTCTTCCCAGACGGACTGTCCATTCCCCATGGGAAATTCTTATGTATTAGCTCGGAGTCCTCTTTTAAAAACCTGCCCTATGTTGTCTCTTTGGATTCGTCTAAATCTCACTAGAGGAAAAGCTTTGAAATCATGGAAATCTTGGCTGACCAGGTTTGGTTCTTCCAAACAGAAATATAGAAACCTCCAAAATGAATGATATTTTTGTTTCTTTGAGATATAAAAGCTATAAAGTACACGATTTGATATGCCTTAAAAAATTTAAAATAATGTATTGATATTACTCCCGAACATTGTGAACTTTATAGGTGCAATTCCATTTTTAAGACCCGTTTTTATTTTTATTCAGCACCACGTCTTACTACCCAATCGGGTTGTACTCTTATGTACTAATTGCGCTAATGGGTTAGGAATTGGGAAGGTTGAATTTAGATGTGAGCCCGCATTTGTGTTGAGGGAGAGTGGAAAACCATTTAGGGAAAACCACCCCCAGCTCATCCGACCGAGATTCGAACCTCGATCTACCCGTCCTCGGCAGTCTAGTTCAACTAGTGCGTTAGCCAACTACGCCACCGAGGCGGGTTACCCATTTTGTTGATCTATTAACAGTATTTATGAATGAAGTTTAGTTATTTGATGTATAAATTCATGTATATTAATAAATATTATCATTCTATGTATTTGTGTTCTACACATTAAGAAATAAGCTTTGCACACAGGAGAACCATCAACTATGTTCACATTTTAGTGGCTTTTCCTCAATTTTTTTTAAAAAAATCCAAAATTTGTAAGTAAATGGTTATGTGAGTAAGATATGAAATAGAAGAGAATAATAAGTACACATCAACTGGACAGAGATATAAAAGTTTCCGTCAAGAAGGGGAAAAAAACCCACTTTATTTTGAGATGGGGGAGGTCGGAAAATGTGGGATTTCGCTCACCCACAAAAGGCGCTTAGAAAAGAACGGAGGGAAGTGTTGAAGGGGAGGGGTGTAGAGGCAGGCAGTAACGTTAAGGAAGTAGAAACGCAAGGGAGGATGGGATATTTGGAGGCCGGATTGAGGGGACTGAAAAAACAAGGTCTCCTAGGACTGCATCACTCCCATACCGGCTTCAGTTAGAGGCTAAAAGAAAATTACACACACCTAAAAATTGTATACAACCTCGTGTGTACAGCCTACAGGGAGTCCCAAAGAAACAAAATTGGGAAGAGAAAAAAAAGAGGGGGAGGGGAAGAAAGTGGTTTGGTTTACGACCGTGGGATTTCTCGTTGCGGGGGGAGGGAGAAAAAAAATAGATATCAAATAAGGACGGGAACATTGAGGATTAGAGAAGGACAATGAAAATGACTTGAAGGGGAAATGTCAGGCGATGAAAGAGGATTTCGTATAAAACATTTATTACGTAGGATAGGAAGAGAGAGGTTTATTTTAAACAAAACATATTCATTTAATATGTTACAGCATATTATTATATTTACACTTAGTATTTTGAACATCATTTATAGTAAAATATTGTAATATTATGGTTCACTGTTCAGACCTCGTGGAGGGCAACATATTTTTAATGTTACCATTCAAGTTGCGGGCGCCAGCCTATCGTTTTTGTTAACTCTTCATAAGTTTTTATTTAAAATTATTCAATTGGTGTAATTTGTTTCAGGTTATATTTTAAATCACCTATGTATATTTAATGGTTTATTTATTTAGCATCATTGATGTGTTGAACATGGCGAATTCGCGATATGATATCACATGCGCTGCTATTACACTTCTTAGCGAGCTTGGAGGGTTAAAATATTATTGAATCAAGATTGATCTAATCTAGTGACCGACACGGAATAGTTACATTCCTGACTGCGATTTGGTGATTAATAAATAAATAAAAATGTATCTAATAATCAAATGACCTCATCTTCGTTATCCAACCGGGTTGTTTAAGAATAATTTGTTTCTAGAATATGCCAATAACATGAGGGAATCGTGCCTCGTCTTTCCCCCTTCGTCCTTGGAGGAGATTCTGCCTGGAGGGTTGTTAGAGAGAGACAGAAGTACCATGCAGATATTTACCGCAAAATATGTCAATTAATGTATTAAGTAATATTATTAGGTTGGATTAGATCTGATTATTTCTATTAATTGGTCGAAAGGTATGTATAAAATGTAATCGTTACACTACATGTGATTTCTAGCTTGTCTGTATTGAATATAAAATATTTTTAATCCAACAGCATTCGAAATAATGTTTCGTTATGTAGTTTGACAGTGAAACAGAACGATTTAATAACCTCGTAACTCTAACCTAAATATATTTTATGCATACTTTTTAACTTACAGCCCTCGTAGCTCTACAACACTCTAAGTTGTACAATGAACTATCTTCATGGGATATGCTTTCAACCCAAGGCTGATCACGGACAGCCTAATTTTAGCAGGTTTAGATAAAAATAGATCTAATTATGTAAAGCCAAACCAAGCCTCATCGCAATGGGCAGTGGGGTGTCCCTAAACCATCTGTGTAAACGATCTAAGTTCAAAGATGAACCTCAAGTTTGTTGTTAGTTGAATCAATGCACCCCATCTTGCTCACATTAAGATGCACCAAAAGATCCTAAATATTTTTGTTTGGTTTTTTTTCCTTTGCTTCAAATACTATTAGTTTGGATCACTAAAAGTTTTTTATACTATGTATTTTTTTATCGCCGTATCTTACTACCTGTTCAGGTTACACACACATATGATAATTACTCCAATTTAGGTAGGGATGATGAAGGAAGCATTTTAGAGGTACTACTAAACTGGCCGAATTTGCATGGAAGGAGAGAAAGAAACCATTTAAGTAAAACAACTCACAGTTCACTCAACCGGGATACAAACGCTGATCTCTCCGTCTTCAGCAAACAAATATAGCCTAAGAGTGAATACTTAGACTATTCGGCCACTTAATCGGTTAGAATTAAATTCATTCGTATATGTGTACATTATCTAAAAATTATTGATGTTTCTTCTTTCACTCTAAAATATTTATTCAATTTGTTGTTCGACATTACTGAGCTTGCTCAAAGCTCTCCCAAGTCCAAGGAATAAAGGGGACACCCAAGAAAGAGTGAAGGTTTCTTTTACACATTCATTTGTTGAAAAGGGAAAAAGTTCGGTGTGGTTCTAATAAAAAGTCAACCGACCGTACCGAATTGGCCAGTCTTAGCTAACCATCTAGTTTAATTTAAGGGTAAAGTCGGCCGTGGGTGGTCTATTGGTTGGGGGTTAGGGGTGGGGGGTTTGGGGTGGTCACCCTTATATATTTCTGACAAATAAGACCATACATATTCAACAATCCTAGTTTCAGAATTCAATCTCTAAAAGTTTGATCTCAAGTTATATCAAACCCCCAGTTTTTTTTAAGCTCATGTAATGTATTAAGAGCCTTCCAAAAAAAGTAATTTATATTTTGAGTGTAAATTAGAATAACGTTGACAAAAAACACACCAAGGATATGAGGTATTATGATTCTTGACCCAAATTTTTGATAATAGCAAAATATTTTGCACCATCTCTTTCCGATCTGGTTCTTCAATCTATGAAGTTCTACGTTCTCAAACCTTAAAAAGGTTTTTTAAAAAAAACATCACGTCTTACTACCTGTTCGGGTTATACGCTATGCACTAATATCGCTAACGGTTTAAGGGATGATGGAAGCTATATTTGAAGGAATATAGCCTGCATTTGCGTGGAGGGAGAGTGGAAAACAGTTTTGTAAAATCCGCCCTTAGTATACCCGACCGAGATTTGAACATCGATCTCCCCATCATAGGCAGTCTAATCTTCTGCGAGAGTATCGCCTTAGATCATGCAGCCACCGTAGCGGGTTCTTCTTATCATTAACAAAGTGAGCGTTCTAAATAAAACAAGAACTTCAGGTTCCACTAATTTAAGAAAAAGTACAAAATTACTCAACAAAATGGCTAAAGCATGTCTCAAGAAAGGGTGACCAACATTTACACCATTAAAAAATACAAATAGACCAAGAGGGAAAATTAAGACTTGACATATCACTAAACCGACTGGGTCGAAATTAACTGGGGGTTAAAAGAAACCAAGAACGTCTACATTCGTGAAGGAATCTAAAAGTTAATATTATTGTGAAAATACACCACTAAACTAAGCACTATATATATATACTTTGTTGTTGTTGTTGGGGATGACGAAGGTATCCAATAAAATATAAAATCACGTTAACTATGGATATGTCCTCAATTTTAGAACAAACATCTTTAAATAAATATTTAAAGAAATTATATTAAAGCATTATCATAAAAATAAATAAAAACTATTAAAATGTAGCGATATACACTATACTATAATTTTAATTAATTTCGAGACTAATAAATTTCACTCTTACTAAGTGAAATAGATGCAAAACTAAATGTAAGTATGTAAGGGTCGTAGTAAGCTGTTTGGGTTTGATACTCGTTAGAGAATGTCTGTTTCCCCACAGTCAATCGTGTAAAACAAGGATTGTAGCCTAGCACACACACACGCGAGACTAAGTAGACACACACACACACACATACACAAGAGACTAAGTAGTTCCTTTTGTAGAGTCTCAGGGGAGTTCCAACCACACGCCGCATCGTCTTTAGAACCAAACTCCGAGTGGATACTCTTGTCTGTGGCTCACCCATCCCTCACCCTACAACCACCCTTCTCTTTAGTCACCACGGATTAGTGGGACCTGCCAATAACGAACACACATTTGTCACGGAGAACAGGACGGCTAGTTTGCGAAGAGGAGGAATTTCGAGGGTGGAATGGAAGAGAAAGGGAGGAAATGGGCTGCGTCATATAAAACTCAACAAGCGACATTTTAAAAAAAAGTTCTCTCTATAACGTGGATTCCATGCTATTGAAAACTGCATAAACCTTTTACTCTAGGTTTTCATATTACGAGAAGGTAAAATTTCAACGAATAATATTGGCTCTTGATTTCTTAATATCTCCATATATTTAATAAATATCAGTTAAATAGGGTTCGAGCTACAATTATGATGTGAGAAAACAAACTTATTTCTTCAATTCTAGGACGTATTTTTCCCCCGTTTAACCTTATCTAAGAACGGAGCGCGTCTTAGAATCAATGGCGTCTTAAATCGCAGTTCTTTTTAAACCAACTCATTCGATGGCTCAGAAGATAATGAATTATGATAGATAATGATGATAGATACGGCTCAGAAGAATTATATTTGTATTGTGAAGTAAATTCTGATATGGTAATTTAGATGCAGATATCGATGGATCAGAAGAATCAGACTGATATTGATTCAAAGGGAAGAGATGAATAACATAACTACTATTCTAATTAATAAGATAGTATTGTTGTTAGTAAATTTAATTCTGTAATACAATTTTTTCTAAGATATAGGGTATTTAAGCCTTTTATTTTGATTCATTTTCTTAGAATAAATTTTTGTTTGTTTAGCGGTAGTGTAAAATTATTAAGGTTCGTCTTAGAATCAATGGTGTTTTAAAAGCGAAGAAATACTGTTGTTTTAATATAAGTTAATGCATCCAGCACTAGGCTAAATACTTTGTGAAATATTGGTAAATATTACCAAAAAAATACTTCATGTGTTTTCAAGATCTCCTAGTATTTATTTTCTATCTTCCTAAGAATCCAAGTTTCTGCCCCATAGTTCGCGATATTCAAAATGTAGCATTTCATCAGTTTCTTCCTCGAGTCCAAACTCAATTTGGTAGTCAGCAGTAACCTCTTTTTAGTGAATACTTCCTTGGCCATTACAATCCTCGACTTAATTTCCTTGTTGCTGTAGGCATCCTTTGTCAAGAGACTTCCCAGGTAATTTAACTGCTCTATGTTTCCTAGCTCCTGGTTTCCAATTATGATTTTAATTGGCTCTTCATTTTTTGATATCACCATCACTTTTGCCTTCTCAATGTTGATCAGTGTTGATGTCCACCAGCCGGTCGGTCCATCATTGCCTGTATACTCTCTTTATTTTTGGCCATCAACGTTAGATCATCTGCGTATTGGTGTTGATGACACATCCACCTATCCTACAATGTACACGTACCCCCAGACCTTCCCTGACCAGCCACTCTAGATACAAGTTGAATAAGCTGGGTGATTAACAACCTCCCTGTCTCACTCCTATTACTATCTCTACGCTGTTGATACCATTGTTCTAGGTACAAGTTTGCAATAGGCCTTCTGTCCATCCAAATGATGCCAATATTTGAGTATGTCCATCAGTTTCTTACACTTCACTCTATCAAATGCCTTTCTCCAGTCGATGAAACCAGTGAAGACTCTTAGACTTCCAGCACACTCATTTTCAGCATCCAGATGGAATCTCTGTGTCTTTTTATGAATCCAAATCAGTCTTCTTACATCACACTTTTTTTTTGTTCCAATCGCCTGTTGAGTGATCTTTCCACGATCTTTCCCACATGAGAGCTTAGGCTGATGGTCCTGTGGTCACTGAATTTCTTGGATTGTTTCTTTTCCTTAAAGCCACCATGGTTATGTCTAAAAGTTCCTTATAACATTCTCCAGTTTTGTTATTTATAAGTTTTGGCGGAGCCATTTATCTGTTGTTTATCATTTCCTTCAGTAGGTCAGTTGGTATGTTGCCATCTCCAGCAGCTTTCCTTCTTCACATGCCCTTTATGACTTTCTCAACTTCACTCTTTAAAATGTTGGGTCTTCTTTCGCCTTCCTCTACCTCATAATCCGCTTCAATCTTCAGGTTCCCTACTCGATTATCCTTTAGGTAAAGTTTTTCTACATCCATCTATAAGAACCTCTTTATGATCCGTCAACATCTGAACCTTTGTGTTTTATATTCCTAATGCTCTCACTTCTTTTGTTTCCTTCGCTCCCAGTTTCTTTGCTTTTTGGTACATGAGGTCATACCTTCCTTTTCTTTGCGATTCGATAATCTTATCGAATGTTTTCTCTATACAAAATTTCCTTGCTTTGTCCGTTTCTTGCTTTACGTATTTGTTTAGCCTCTTACATTATTATTTATTGACTTTTTTCATTTCCTTCTTTCTTCCATTTTCAGAAGTATTTCTGTTGCTACCCAGGGCTTTCGTACAGTCCTATTCTATTTTCCAACATTTTAATTTAGAACTTTTGAGAACATATTCTTGACACTATTCCACTTCTCTTCCGCACTAATACTCTTATATAGCCTCAATTAACTTTGGTTCTATTTAATTTTTCACAATTTCCCTCCTAATTCTTAATTTTTCTAAATCTCTTCTCGTTTTATCGTGCGTATCTTCTTGATCTTCCCCATTCTTGTTTCAATGTACGCCACCAGCAGATATGAACCTAATCGATGTCTGCACACGGTAAAGTCTTCACATCCTTCACCCCATTCTTAAATCACTGTTTGACGAGGATGCAGTCTATTTGGTATCTTCTTATGTCTCCTGGGCTCTTATATGTGTATAATTTTGTTTTCCTTTCCTTGAACCAGGTGTCTGTCACAACACAGAATTCGATGAGCATCTGCCTTTTGTTATTTATCTTCCCCAGTAGATTTGGTTCTAATCCTTCGCCAACCACAATGTTCCAATCACCCATGAGAATAGTGTTAACTTTCCCTCCCTCTTCCCTCATTTTGAAGGATTAATTCAATTTCATCATATATTTCTTCTACCTCGACATTATCATTGTTGGTTGTTTCCAAGTACACTTTTATAATCAAAATATCCACTAATTCAGCGTTTAATTTCACAAACATTATTATATCATAATAACTCATCCATTTAGTAACATTTTTCATCACTATTAACACTCCTTTTCCCGCGCTATTTCCATCTAAATAGAGCCATGTGTAATTTGCAGACACTATTTCACCTTGATATTTCTATAGGTCTTCACTTGAACTCAAAATATTCACACAACACCTTTCCCTTTTAAAATTTTCCGCTTTTTCAGCCCTTCTCATGGCCCTTACATTCCATATTCTTATTCTCAAAGGAGAAGTTTTATTTTATCATTGTACTTGGTTGATCGCATCCCTTGAAAGAGTCTTCACCCGGAGATCCAAAAGGTGTACTAGTTTACCTCTGGAATTTTTTACCCCAGGAAGAGCCATGATTGATTTTGCTCTTTTGACAAAAGGGGTTTTCAGAGAAAAGATAGTGTGACATTTTTATTTTTCCTACCCACACCACAATGTCATAATTTAGGCCTAGTTAAAATTTATATTGTTTTTAGAAACTCACGATACCAAAAAAATTAAAACCGGCGAAAAAAATTACACTAGTGTGAAAAAGTTAACAACTTACATTTATCATATATGAGTTGAGATTCAATATCAATATTTGAGGTTTGTATGTAAAATAAAGTTTTGAATTTAAAAAATAGTTGATTCTACCTATATAAATATACATATTACATTATTAGCACATTTATGTGTAAAAAAAAGTAAGATAGAAATGATAAATGATTATCAATTAAAGAATACATTATCAATCACAATTTTTATAATAACTACAATATCAATATAAATATCAAACTATTTTCCAAATTACTCAATTGATGTTTCACAATTTGCTAACAAATAAAAATATTTAATGAAACATTTCAACCATCTTTTAGGGCATTAAAATTTGTATTATTTTGTAAAACGAAAGAATTCTTTTTGAGTACTGCTCATCTTCTTTACGAAAAGAAAGAGCCTTAAAGGAAACTGTCACTAACCTTGTATTACATTACGCAGTTCAAATTTGAGAAGTACAGTAACTGAAGAAAGGGCAAAAGAGAAAACTTGAGGTGTACAGCAAGTTTGTCCTAACGAAGAATAAAAAATAAAATAAAAAGGGTGGATGGGGAGGTTAGTGTAGAAAGAAGACTTTGAGAGGATAGGGGGAGTTAGCTCACGGAAAAATCTCCCCTTCTCTACTTCTGCTTCACATTTGTCTTCTTTACTGGAGTACACACTGCCAGGAGCTTATTTACTTTCACGAGTTGTCAAAAGAGGGATTAGCGGTCGCACGACAACTCTTGTCTAGTCTTTGCAAGGAAAATACACCTGACAACGCTGTTTTTACACCGGAAACCAAAATAAAGGTTTATCGAATATATTAAGTATATTTTTAAAATTAATACTGTCTGATACATGATAAAATATGTAGGTATGCTTTATTGCTGCACTTAACACTTTTAATTTTATCTTTAACATATTATTTATTTCGTGGGAAAATCGTTATTATTTCTGAAACTTAAATTATTCATAGTTGTACAAAGAATCCTATTTGAAACTTTTAACGTTATTTTCGTAATTATATCGATCACTAAAATGTTTATATTTAAGTTTTTTTCCACCCTAGATCATAAAACATCAATAAACGTGTGAAAAACTTTTATGAAAATACTAGAAGAGGTCCCTAGACTAGAACTATAAACGGCTAGTTTCATAAATCACAGTTATTTTCTCACAACAAATAAAATGCTAAAAATAATTCAAACGGAGAAGGCGCACCCTTACACTTCATACTGGATGGAAGGAAATAGGATAATCTATTTTTTATATACAAATTGTTAAACAAAAGTATTATCTAGATTTAAAAAAAATATATGTTTGACACAACAGAGTTTATTAGCTTTAAAACTTTTGGAAATTCCCTAATTTTTAACAAGTTTCTCAGACCTAATAATCTTTACTGTTTTAATTAAAGTTATTTTTATTTCTCGGTAACTATCAGACTAAGGATGAATGTATCATGCAAACTCGCATGAATGAGAGATAATTCTAATCCATTTCATTGAGTTACGCTCTTCTACTTCCTGTTTTGGGTCTTATCGAAAACGTGCCTGAAAATTTCAATCGCTTTTTAAAATCTCTCATGCTTATCTCTGACATTTCCCTGTCACGTCAAATTCCCTATTTTTCAGATATATATCAACACATCACAACCTTGGTTTCGACTACACATGAGTACCATAAAACTATATTATTCGCACCAGTAATCAAATATACTGGACTGGCTTGCCGGCGATGAGGAGGTCGGGTCTTAAATCCATTAAGAGTTTACTGAGGGTGGTTTTCCACAAATAGTTTTTCACTCTCCTTTCACGCTAGTACAGATATATTTCTTCTAAATTACACTTTTATAACTCCTACCTCATTATTGTGAATATGTGGATAGCCCGGAAAAGTAGTATGACGAGGATAGTAAAAGCAGGAAAAGCTATCACTATTCCTCTGGTCCGCTAAAAAAATAATGGTAGCTGACTTTAATCTTGCGACTTTGGCATCGTTTTTAAATGATTGGAAGTACACAATTTTTCAGTTAAAATTAGAAAAATTATAGAAGCAGCTAATTTATTTTACAAAAATCTTTAAAATGTATGTTGTTTTATCTGCATTACTAAAAGGCATATGTATTTATACTACATTTAAAGATTACTAGTATTGTCGAGACAATTTCAGTCAACCACAATTCCTGTCAACGGGAATTCCGTTCAAAATCATAAAACTCAAAGAAGCAAAATCATAAACCTGTAAGTGAGTGACAATTACGGTCACTGACAATTGCAGTCTGAATTATTTCAGGAGGAGTGGGGCATGTTATGTTTTTGATTTCCTTCACAACTTCTTTAGGTCTAGAACTGGAAACGTGATAAGGCCTTTTATACAATACCCGATTAATTCGGCGTGTATAAAATCATAATTTTTTTCCTTGTCAATACTATATTATAACCTAGTTTTGTTTAATTTTTGTACTATTTTAATACGTAGAAGTTTTTTATTTGTCATTAAATAGAATAATACTAGACTGGTTTTGCTTTAAAATGTTTAATCAATCTCAGCGTGTAAATCAAGTTTCTGTACGTATGGCCTTCAAAAAAGTCTTCATATCTCTCGTTTCCTCGCAATTCTTGAGAGTTTTGTCAATCCTTTAATCTAGTTTCACATTACATTTCCTCCTATTCTTCACCTCCAGGTTCATCTCCCTGCGGAGATACTTTTGATTACAATTTTTTGCCTCGGACTTAAGGGATAGTAAGCTATTTTTCAAGTTAGGTCTAGGCCTCCCAAGACAGTTGTTTATTTTATGGTTCCAGCCTTAAACAACGTTGTTTGTCCCGTGACGTTTTTGGTAGCAGCTATAGACTTCGACAGGTATTTGCAAAATTTCTAGCCATTGCAATATGAAATAGTCAAGTAATGATTGCAGCTTTTCGTTTTGAGGAGCCTCGCTATGAATCATCAACCATCCTTCACCAACATTTTTATGTTTGAGGAACGATTGCGCTGTACTCATTCTAATATTGAGCCTTATGTTATCGTCTTTCGTGTAGTCATACTTAACTCTTGCACCTTTCTCCATAAGGATTTTTTTAGGTAAAAGTAGAAGCCATTGATTTCAACAGAAGGAAACACCAGTTTCAGAACTGATATGGCCACTGATTTGAAGTACATATTAACTTTATGTGAATCCCATTCAGGAATATAGTTAATTATCAATCGAAACAAACGTACGTAGGCTTATATATCCTACTTTTTGTCTGGCAGTAGTGCAAACAGAGCAGGTACCACCTTAGTGTTCGCCTCGTTGCTTCCAAAGCCTGCGTGGACCGAGTATATCTGGCTGAACTGTTTGCTACAGCTTCGAAAAGTACCATCTATAAAGATATGCTTTCTATATTTTAGGCATCTCCTTCCCTTGTTTTCAGCTAAAACTATGATCCTGTCTTATATTCTTTCATTCACTAAAAAAAAACTGCTTCCATCACTCATATTCAGAATTTCCTCATCCAAAACTGCTTCTTCGTAGTTCATGGATACCCTTTTTGTTTCTTGTACCTTCCTTTTGTGCCGGATTGTCTATTGTCCTTTAAATGTATTGTAAATCTTCCAGGACACTATAAATATCATGCTTGAGAAGCATTCTGGTTTTACATTATTTGTAACTATGTTTTCATGCTTATCTGCATGACCTGCCACAATTGTCACAGCCTTAAATAAAATAATGACCTTGGAAATCAAATGTGAATCGGAAACGTCGCACATTTTCTCTAGACTGGAATTTTTGCTGACCGGAATTGTAGTATATTCTTACTATCACAACAAAAAGTATTCAATGTCAAAAAAAACAAGATACGAGTAAACGAATATGACTATTTCTTTATTATAAAACAATTGTAATTTTTTAGTATGTATTACGAATATCAACTATAACTTTTTCCAAATAAATAGTTTTCTGTTGGTTTTTTAACCACGTTTTTCTCCTATTGGGACTATTTCTATTTCTACATTAAAGGGTTATAGCTGAGAAAAGTATGATAATTTTGAGGATGTGTACCTTTGCTCCCGTAAAGAAAGAATGGGAGACAATTTCGGAAAAATAAACACCTGGATGGGATTAGAGCCCAGAAATCATAGTATTTGGCAATCTAGTTAGATCGATACTGGCGCCTCTACCAGACTTATTCCATATTTGGGTCGTAGATAACTGTTTAAAACTAACTCTATAGTAAATCTTAAATTAAGTTTTACACAGTAATGTATTCCGTAAAGGTTTTTTTTT
>CABFVX010007934.1:0-27364 GCA_902151425.1 Timema shepardi
GGGTGATTGTGAGATGAAATGGAGGACCTACAGTTTAACGTGGGATCCGAACCATGGTGGAGGCCTGGCATTCCCCACATTCACAACCTACAAATATAAACTTCTGCCCTACTCATTCGAAAATTAAATATAGGCACTATGTTGCCAGAGATGGGCACTTTATTTACGAGATCAGTACTGTAGTACACCATTTATTGATTAGCACTGCAGTGATGTTAGTACGACGAACAAACATCAAAATGCTGTCACTTCATATCTCATCAGATCTGATAAATGAATTTGTATTTAATGGTAGATATCCTGACGTGACAATCCCTTCCCTCCACCCCGAAATGGGATTACTACAGTTTGCTTTTGTTTCCCACCAATGAAGATTTGCTGTCCAGTAAACCAATTTCAGATGGTTAATACTTCATTGTTTCGTTCCCCGTCCACCGGATGCGCCACTGTCCTTCAAACTCGGTATCACAGAGGGATATAGCCCCTCTTTCGTGTTTGTGCCCGAATGTGTTGTGCAACACTGAGATGATTAATTACTAGCAGTGCAATTCCTACCTTTGTGCTCATTATTAAAATAATAGTGTCAGTAACCAGCGCGCTTGGTTGCTCAGACTTCTACCCAGTAGACTGGGGTTCGATACAAACCTAGTATGAGTTATTTGCATATTCCTCCTGCTTTTCACCGGTTTGTTCTACACTGGTATTTCCCAAAGTGCGATACGTGACGTATCAATCATACAACCCGCTTCAATGGCCGAATGGTCTGAGGCGTAACTCTTTTTTTTAGACTGGCCTGTCGATGACGGGGTTCTAATCCCGGTTCACGTCTACTGAGGGTGGTTTTTTCTCCTAGATTGTTTCCCAATCTCCTTTAAAAACAAATGTCGGTACATTACTTCTAGAATGTTTCCTTCCTCATCTCTACCCAATTATATTAATGATAACATATGCGTGTGACCTGAACAGGTATTGAGATGCGGTGTTATTAAAAAACACGTCCACCCTCTGTCATGACCTTGTTTATCTTACTAATACAGGGTGACCTGGCGGTCCAGGGGTGAGGTGTTGGACTTCTGCACGCATGCTTGAACAGCTTTGCTCTCCCGGCGCTGTGCGCCAACTTTGGACACAATTTATTGGTATTAGCATAGGTTTACGGACGTAAGTGTACAGGGATTGTGTATTACCTTTGGATCAAACATACTATATGTGTGGTTTGGGTTATGAGTTTCCGAACACCTTGTATTCCCAGCCTTACACCTAAGACTGCGTGACTACTGTCACGGGTATCTCCAAAACCAAGAAAAAGATCAGGCTGGAGTTTGAAATAGGCCGGCGAAATCTAAACAAACTAAAGGGGTGCTTCCATTATTTCCCCCCCTTTCTTTTACTATTATACAGGCCTACATTACTCAGCTGTGGATTTAGTGGCCTCGGTTACAGTGAACACCCGGCAACAGTTAACCTAAATAATAGGCTCTAGTTCGCAAACATTTCAATAGGGCCTTAATGTTACAAATTTAGTTTAATATACAGTAGCCCCGTGGCTTCTTTGGTGCTGACTGACAGCTCACAGCTGACTTCTGACAGTCAATATTTAGGTTCATACCTAGATTTTGACTGTCAGAAGGGACAGCTGCTAAATACATGTTTTTGCAGATCATATGGTTCGGCGTAGGGATACACAATTTGGTCTGGTAACTTTTCAAAGCCATCGGCTGTCAGCTGTGAGCTGTCCGTCAGCACCAAAGAAGTCATGGGGCTACTGTAGCTACTGTACTGTGTAACTCTCGTGGCGGAGTATGAAAATATCATCCGAGGGACTGCTACAATTGATCGATGACCAATATTTTGAAATTTAAGAACTAAAAATCTAAAATTTGGAATTCCGATCAGCCTTAAGATAGTGATTGTTATAAAAAAAAGAAGATTTAATCTGGTGGATTCAAAATAATGGATCGGGTTAGGCCAGAAAATTTAAAAATTAATAACTCTTTACATCAACTGTAAACTTCTACTAGGTAACGTTAATTTGTTTTAACTTATTAAAATCCATTTACGTTGCGTTATTCTTCTTTTTTCTACTAGAACCAATAGGCAAGAGTTAAAAATATTGTGTATAAAGAAGTTATAACTTAGCATAATCTTCAAAAGAAATGTTATCTTTTAAGCACGTTAAAATATCTCGGTATTTTGACTACTTTCCTGTTTTGTAACACAATTTAAACCCATACAGAATTAATATTTTTAACGTGGTCTAATATTTGGCTGGTATTCCATGTAGTTTATTTTATATAGACTCTATTATAAATAACAAAGCTACTTTATATATTTGTCGTGGGAATATCAAGTATACCAGATAATTTAGTTATATAATATAAAAAATATATTAATTGCTCCACTTATACGTCACATCACATCACATCAACGCTATTGAATTTTTTTTATAAACGCTAACAATACAAATCTATTAGAATTTCTTATATTCATTGACTAATTTTAAAATGTTTTTAATAGAAAAATGTATACAGGTAAATTTTCTTCACTAATTAAACAACAAGATCCCATCCAATTGTGTACACATATTAACAAGACGCACAACACAAACACAACCTTTCGTGTTTGTGTTTCTAGAGCGACTAGTGACGTCAAGTCCTTAAACGAAAGTTAATTACATCTCAAAGTTGTGCGGCTCGTTCGTATAAAACCACACTAGCGCCGCGCGGGAGGTTCCAACACCAACACGGAGGACGGGGTTTCCTTATTGAGCTTACATCACCCCGAACCATCGCGATTGGTCAAGCAATTGGAGCATTTTTGGAACCAAATTTAATGCTTTTAATTTCCACAATCTACTTTGGTTAAAAAAAAAAGTTTTTTTAATAACATTTGAAATTTTGTAAACAAAAAATCTCTGATAATTAAATTAATATTTTTTTAATTACTTATATTGACTCTTGATCATATCGATGTTTTAAAACAAAGTTGTAATACCAACTTAATAAAAGACGAGATTTAATTAGTTTTGTAAACTTTATATTGCAAAATAGAATAGATCTTAAAATTTATCACACAAACTGGTTTAAAGTTAATCACTTGGTAAAAACTTATAAGAGATTGATTATTCGTAAAAAAATAGAGGGAGGGATATAAATAATAGGCAAGTTAGTGAATGTTTTTATATATCTATCAAAATCTATAATTGTGACAAAACTATAGCTGTCATTTGTTCTAATTAATCCATAAAACATATAAATGTATACAAATTATATTTAATGGATAAATAATATTAAATCACATAGGTAGATTCATCGATAAATAAGTTATATGTCAAAATCTATTATCTTTATTAAATTATAATAATTTATTCGTTTTAATTAACTTAATGTAAATACTTGTGGATACATAATAAAATGGGCAATAATATAATATACATTTTGATGGCTAGAAAGTTTATTATTATTACTATTATTAGCACCGCGTCTTACTATCCGTTCGGGTTATACGTTTTAAGTACTAATTACTCTAATGGATTGGGAATTAGTAAGGTCTAATTAGAGGAAGTGAACCCGCATTTGCGTGGAGGGAGAGTGGAAAGCCATTTAGGAAAAACCACCCCCAGTTCACCCAACCGAGATTCGAACCTTGATCTCTCCATCCTCAGGAGTCGAGCTCATCACGACAAGCGCGTTAGCCAACTACGCCACCGAGGCGGGTTAACTATATAAAGAGTAATAAAGATTTAGATAACACAAAATAAAAACTAAGTAGGTATGAATAAAAAGATAGAAGGTGAGTATTGCATATAAATGACACTACAGCTGGTAGCCGTCGAATCAAAAAGCCATCAACCACACAAGGTATCTGACCAAGTTGGTGGACAATGTCAGGCTAGCGCGTCGACCGGATGTATTGGTAGTCCTGTTTAAACCAACTCTTTAGCGGCTCAAATGCCAAGTAAGGGGACTTGAGATTACTGTAAGGCCTAAAGACGTAGAAAAAATTAACACATCAACTATGCATTGAGAAAGAAGGTTTAACGCATATATTTAGAGATATAATAATGTAGGGTGATGATATAGGTTGAAATTGTGCACTAAATTATAAACAACCTTGTCGTCGACATAGGCTAAATTTGGCTTAACAGACCAATAGTTATCTGGAAATAGATGGAAAGTAACCAAACAAGACCATTGATTAGACACCTATTATTATTATTATTATTATTATTAAAATATTTTGAAAACAGCAGAAATGGACGTATCAGTGACAAACCAGACATAAACTTCGTTGTCACATCCCTAGCTCAGTCATTCTAATAAGTTAAGTTACTTTATAGAACCCGCCTCGGTGGCGTAGTTGGCTAACGCGCTAGTCGTGTTAATCTCGATTGCTGAGGACGAGGAGATCGAGTTTCGAATATCGGTCGGGTAAACTGGTAAATGGTTTTCCACTCTCCCTCCACGCAAATGCGGGTTCACTTCCTCTAATTCAACATTCCCAATTCTTAATCCATTAGCGTAGTTAGTACTTAAAGCGTACAACCCGAACGGGTAGTAAGACGCGGTGCTAAATATTATTATTATTATTACTTTATAGAAAATTCGTGTTGTATCTAAAGATTGTATATATCGGTGCGTCTAAAGAGTAAGAATTTGGGAAATAGATCTAAGATTGCGCCAGAACTCTTAGAATATGAAGCCAGATTTCGATTACTAAATTTATATTATATATATATATATATATTACTGTGAATGTGCCGAATTCGTTATTTTGTAAAATAACCAGTGAATGTATAATCAGCGAAAGCGATGTTTTATTTAACAAATAATAAGGGAGATCGAAATTTACCAGTAATTTTATAAATTTACCAAAGCAGTTTGGTGAAAGTATGAAACGTGAACTGTATTATCTAACTTTACCAGTAATTTTATAAAATATCTAGTGTATGTGAATAAGTAATCAAACATAAACCCAAACTATCTTAAACTACCTATCACTATCACCCTCATACTCACCATCACCTTATCTAATCAGGACATGGAAAGAGCCTCCACGGAAAGGATATACTACTAGTACATTAGTACATTAGTACGTTAGTACTGGTTAATACTTCCTTTACTGGACTACGAATCATGTAGCCTAGACGAGCAATATTATATTACTGTTAAGGAGGATGTCAGGGTTCGGATCCCAACAAAATAACGTGGTGGTGGTTTTCCAAATATTATTTACACTGTGGCTTTACCCTTCCCTCCCTGCTATAATGCGGGTGCATTTCCTATAAGAGACCTTAATTTCTACTGCCATGTGTCGAACATATAGATTAAAAATCCAACATATAAAAAACACAATATTAATTATAACTTCGAAGTGTGTTTCGGATTTGACTCATTCTTACACAACAACAATAATAATACATCCGCCCAACATTAAAAGCCCCGCCATTTTGGGAATGTCACATTTCCACGGAGTACGGAAACTCAAAGCCCCCAACCAAATTAATTACAGGCCCGGAGTTATTGTTCGTTGGTAGGAATTCACGCTGGGGTCTCCGTGATTCAATTGTCAGATTTGGTATTTACCTCGTGGAATCCGCTTAGCGGACAGTTTAACCAATGCTTAAAAAAACAACAACTGGAATACTATTTAGTACTTACACCTCTAGACACATTTCGTTTTATGCTTGAAATTGTTTTATTTTATTTTTATGGGTTAAAATACCCTCATGAATACCACAAAGGTGACCTGGCGGTCTAGGGGTAAGGTGTCAGACTTCTGTGCTGGCGGCCGGGGTTCAATCCTCGGTCCCGACACAGATTTATCTGATTACCAAACCCTTCCTTCACCTCTGACAAGACATCTTGTGAATGTGGGGAATGCCAGGCCTCCACCGTGGTTCGGATTCCACGTTAAACTGTAGGTCCTCCATTTCATCTCACAATCACCCTACCATTACACATTAGCGTGAGTGCGTATAACCCGAACGGGTAGTAAGACGCGGTGCTAAATCAAAAGGCTCCCGGCTCACACATTCACATGTTTGTAGAATCTAGATATTAGAACAGAGTAGAATACGATATGCTTGAGTACAGTAGCCCCATGGCATCTTTGGTGCTGACTGACAGCTCACAGCTCAAAGCTAACGGCTTTGAAAAGTTACCAGACCAATGTATGTATCCCTACGCCGAACCATATGATCTGCAAGAACATGTGTTTAGCAGCTGTCACTTCTGACAGTCAAAATTTAGGTATATGCCCAGATTTTGACTGTCAGAAGTCAGCTGTGAGCTGTCAGGCAGCACCAAAGAAGCCATGGAGCTACTGTAGCTAAATGTTGGCTGTCGGAAGTCAGCTGTGAGCTGTCAGGCAGCACCAAAGAAGCCATGGAGCTACTGTAGCTAAATGTTGGTTGTCAGAAGTCAGCTGTGAGCTGTCAGGCAGCACCAAAGAAGCCATGGGGCTACTGTAGCTAAATGTTGACTGTCAGAAGTCAGCTGTGAGCTGTCAGGCAGCACCAAAGAAGCCACGGGGCTACTGTAGCTAATTCAACACACACGGTCGTTAAGAAGTTTCTGTACCCATCATGCTTTGCAACACCGAACAGAAACACAAAGTCTGTATAGCTTGGTAATGGCTATGTTTAATTAGGGAAGATGGCACGTGGTATTACAGGGATTAGCTTTGCGTTGGTTGGTTCTCACAAACAGATTGACATAGTGTGCGGCATACAAATCTGTAATTATTTCATCTCGCGCCGAGCGGACAGATTAGTTCATATCTCACGTTGCTGATTGGCTTAGCGCTAGCTACGTAGCGACATTTAGGTTTTGTTTAAGTTGAGCTAATGTAAGAATCCCAGGTCAGTCTGCGGAGATAAACAATTAGAACTGCCTTATAGAGAATTACAGAGAAACTTGGACCGATGTGCATGAAAATATTAAATAACATCAATAATTACAATATAATTATATATTTACTAAATTATTTCTGGGATGCATGAAGTGATGGAAACTGTACAACATAAACTCTACAAATTGACAATTGATCATAATATTATTGCAAGTACAATTAATTCCCGGTGACCTGGCGGTCTAGGGGTAAGGTGTCGGACTTCTGTGCTGAGGGTCCGGGGTTCAATCCTCGGTCGCGGCAAAGATTTATCTGATTACCAAACCCTTCCTTCACCTCTGACAAGACATCTTGTGAATGTGGGAAATGCCAGGCCCCCACCGTGGTTCGGATCCCACGTTAAACTGTAGGTCCTCCATTTCATCTCACAATCACCCTACCATTACACATTAGTATAAGTGCGTATAACCCGAACGGGTAGTAAGACGCGGTGCTAATAATAATNGCCTCCCAGCCTGGGACAAGCTCTCCAGAGAGCAACGGCAAGGGAAGGTGATAGAAACGACTTCTTGGGATCAATCAAGAGATTGTTGTGTAACTCGAACTACACAATACATTTAGTGGCATACGGAATCAACGTGGGGATGTACAACACCGTATGCACCTTGCTTGGTCAGCTCATAGAGATCCGTTTCCAGGTGATACCATACATCTTATTATTATTATTATTATTATTATTATTATTATTATTATTATTATTATTAGCACCGCGTCTTACTACCCATTCGGGTTATACGCACTTACGCTAATGTGTAATGGTAGGGTGATTGTGAGATGAAATGGAGGACCTACAGTTTAACGTGGAATCCGAACCACGGTGGAGGCCTGGCATTCCCCACATTCACAAGATGTCTTGTCAGAGGTGAAGGAAGGGTTTTGTAATAAGATAAATCTGTACCGGGACCGAGGATTGAACCCCGGACCCCCAGCACAGAAGTCTGACACCCTACCCCTAGACCACCAGGTCACCATCTACTTTTTAATTATATTTAATTCATATTTAGTTGGAAGAGATGTTATAATCATTCCTAGACGTTAACTTCAATCATCTATATCCCTTAAATAAAGTCGTCAATAACCTTATTGTTGAACTTGATAATGTTCTTTTTTTAAATTTAATATTCAAACGAAATCTCATGTCGAATAAATTGGTTGGGTAAATACAAATTTGAATTTCTTATTCTTCGACCCCTTTTGTATATTAATCGAGCTCTTTGATGACAACCAAATTACGATCGAGTCTTAATCCACTTTTTCTCATCACGTCTCAGTTCCCGTCCGGGTTATGCATACACATTACGTTTATGGGATATACAGGGTGGAGCAGAAGTAATTAGACGATCCACGCTGAGGAAAGTGACGGACAACGATCTGAGGTTTGTCTGTCGTCGGGGAGGGGGGGGGAAGAGGGGGGGGGGAGCTCACCTGAGTGACATTATCTTCCAAAAGTGTAGCTAGTGACTATTTGATTTTCAGTTAAAGTGTCAATTTTAAAATTACTAATCTTCTAATGGTTTCGGCCCCATCCTGTATAGCAGTATAGGAGGAATATAGTCCAGCTATACGCCTCAAGATATATCATATCTATTTATACAAGAAAAACACTGATTTATCTTAGTTTGTAATCACTAATTTTCTCCACATGAACACTTGATAAAACTTATTCCAAAAATTATTTGAAAACCACCAAAACTACATATTTTTTAATCTTCTGGGATGATAATGGGAAGATGAATGAAACGTAGAAAGTAATTTTATCGCCGCATCTCAAGTATTAAAAATAAAAACCAAACACAGGCCTCGAAAGACTACGAATAAAGTTTATTAAACAACTTTCATTTTTCCATCAACTTCGTGCGATTTTTCGTATGGGTTTATTTTGGTGCTGTCAACGAATTGACAAACTATGGTGATATTACAGATTGAGAAACTTGGTTAATTTCACACATGGTTGACAAAATAATTGCTCGAGCTAATACCAGGTGCCAAGTTAAATAATCTCTCTGGCAACTGCGTTGAAAGACATTTAGGTTATTAATCAATAAGTTTGTTGAATGTTAACACAGTAATGTTGTAATAACAGAGTTCTTAATTAAAACAATTCTATATTTGTATGCATATTTTTTGAATATGTTTCAATAGTAATTAACAAAAAGTTTAGTTTAGCAGCTGTGGAATTAACAATTTTAGCCAAATATTGTATTGCGTATGCGATGTTTATAATGGATAAATAATTATTCTGGCATCATTTTGTTCGAATAGACTACTCAACTTAGATTTATTTATGGTGAGTTTGAATCTGTATGGTTTCCATTAGCAGCGATAATGGAGGATTCTAGAACCTTGTTCAGGGACTGACTGGCAGACCCAATGGGAAGAGACCATTGGGAAGACCTAGACACAGATGGGAGGATAACATTAGAATGGACCTGAAAAGAGATGTGTAATGAGGTGGACTGGATAGAACTATCTCAAGATGGGGATAGGGTGTAATAAGGTGGACTGGATAGAACTAGCTCAAGATAGGGACAGGGTGTAATGAGATGGACTGGATAGAACAAACTCAAGATGGGGATAGGGTGTAATGAGATGGACTGGATAGAACAAACTCAAGATGGGGATAGGGTGTAATGAGGTGGACTGGATAAAACTAGCTCAAGATGGAGATAGGGTGTAATAAGGTGGACTGGATAGAACTGGCTCTAGATGGGGATAGGGTGTAATAAGGTAGACTGGATAGAACTGGCTCTAGATGGGGATAGGGTGTAATGAGGTGGACTGGATAGAACTGGCTCTAGATGGGGATAGGGTGTAATGAGGTGGACTGGATAGAACTATCTCAAGATAGGGATAGGGTGTAATGAGATGGACTGGATAGAACAAACTCAAGATGGGGATAGGGTGTAATAAGGTGGACTGGATAAAACTAGCTCAAGATAGGGATAGGGTGTAATGAGGTGGACTGGATAAAACTAGCTCAAGATGGGGATAGGGTGTAGTAAGGTGGACTGGATAGAACTAGCTCAAGATAGGAATAGGGTGTAATGAGATGGACTGGATATAACAAACTCAAGATGGGGATAGGGTGTAATGAGGTGGACTGGATAAAACTAGCTCAAGATGGAGATAGGGTGTAATAAGGTGGACTGGATAGAACTGGCTCTAGATAGGGATAGGGTGTAATGAGGTGGACTGGATAGAACTAGCTCAAGATAGATATAGGGTGTAATGAGGTGGACTGGATAGAACTAGCTCAAGATAGAGATAGGGTGTAATGAGGTGGACTGGATAAAACTAGCTCAAGATAGGGATAGGGTGTAATGAGGTGGACTGGATAGAACTAGCTCAATATAGAGATAGGGTGAAATGAGGTGGACTGGATAGAACTAGCTCAAGATAGGGATAGGGTGTAAATAGGTGGACTGGATAGAACCAGCTCAATATAGGGATAGGGTGTAAATAGGTGGACTGGATAGAACCAGCTCAAGATGGGGTTGGGGGGCGTACTTTTTTTGAGTGAGGCAATGAACTTTCGAGTTGCAAATGTTACAGAATAAGTATAGTACAGGGGTAATTTTAAATAAAATCCTTTTCGCTAAAAATTCATGTTAATATTTGATCGGTTTTGGGAAGTCGTCAGGCACATTTTAATGAGGAGGGAGCAACTCCTCGTTAGAATAGTTAAATAGTTGAATACCTATTTGAAAAAGAAGTTGCAACTCCGGCTTATAAAACTGATATTAATGGCCGGAGGGATTATTGTGTTGACCACATTGACACTCTCTATCGGCAAATGTTGGCGCTATCATCGCTGACGGTAGCGGCCGCTCGGTCGGTGTAGCTTGCGTGCTTGCCTGTTTACCCCCCCCCCCCCCCNCTATTTGAAAAAGAAGTTGCAACTCCGGCTTATAAAACTGATATTAATGGCCGGAGGGATTATTGTGTTGACCACATTGACACTCTCTATCGGCAAATGTTGGCGCTATCATCGCTGACGGTAGCGGCCGCTCGGTCGGTGTAGCTTGCGTGGTTGCCTGTTTACCCCCCCCCCCTCCCGAGGATAGTTTTTACAACCACCCTTGAAAACATCGTTAGCCCTCCAAGTCCTCCCTAATCCTGATTGAGTTTATAATAACCTTGAATGAAACATTACCTCATGATTATTTCGTGGGGTCAAATAACGCGCAACTGTGGGGACTAGCCTGGGGTCAGGGGGTCAGGGGGAGGGAAAATAACTCTTATTAGATGAGTATAATCCTTGTTATTTGTTCTATTAGATCACATAGATTGAAAAGTCTAATTTATTATCAACCACATTATCTCCGAGTCGGAATGGAACGATTCTTTGAATTGGAACAGAACAGGGAAATTATACATAAAATGGGTCGAGTACAAATATTTGTGTTTTACTTGAATTAAACTTTCTAATTTTAGATAAATAAGTTCTACAATGGCGTGTGGAGTAATACATTAGTGAAACCTTTTAAATGAATGTTTTTAGTGAACGCGTTTGGTTGCTTTAGACTGTAATTTGAGGAGATTAATGTTAGTTGCATGTAGGCCTAATTATACATTAAATATATTCATTATTATATCATTATAACACACGTTCGATGAGTTATTTACTGTAGATGAGGCGGTACCTCATCGATGGGCACGCGGGTTAAGAGGTTGACTAGCCTGGTGTAGTTTTCCGATAACGGGTAGGTCAGGGCTTGGGACTTGGGTATATTCCATTCACCATGGGAATTAACTTCTGAAAGGCCTTTTTCCCTACCATAAATCTACTATATAGTAGGATATTGGTAGGAAAAAAGACCTTTCAGAGAGTAAATTCCTAACGTGAATGGAATATAGGTATATGGAGGCTGGTTTTCTTTAAAACTGAGTTGATATCTCCCTCAGCGCAATACAGACACATCTCCTCTAAAAGTCTTCCATCCTCGTTCACAACGTATTGGTGTAAATATGCTAAAAGAACGAATTGTTAGCTAGATGTGAGATTCAAGCAAGTTTATTATTATTATTATTATTATTATTAGCACCGCGTCTTACTACCCATTCGGGCTATACACTAATGTGTAATGGTAGGGTGATTGTGAGATGAAATGGAGGACCTACAGTTTAACGTGGGATCCGAACCACGGTGGTAGGCCATAAATCTTTGCCGGGACCGAGGATTGAACCCCGGCCGCCAGCACAGAAGTCTGACACCTTACCCCTAGACCGCCAGGTCACCCTTATCTCAATTAACAGTTACAATGTCGATTGAGTTTAAGGTGTCAGACCACGATATAAAAGCAGTTCCTAATATTTATGCTGAAAGTATGTATTTATTTAAATCCCCGATATTCGGCTGTTGGAGAGGAAGCTTGACGAAGTGCTGTGACGTCAATGACCCGTTGCCTACATCCAAGTCCCTCGGAACCTATTTGACATAAATTGCCAGCAGCTGTCATTGGCAGTGATTGTATTCACCACATCATCAACCGGGTGTCGATCCCACGCGTCATCACCCCCCTGAGTACGCCAGTGTTTTGTTCTGAACAGGGGGGAGAGGGAAGGGGGGTTGTAACCATCATATTGGCTGACGTAGCTCTGAACATTAACCCAAAGTTACCTCCCTCTTGGCTCTGTGATGGAAGACCAACTTCTGAGGGTCTGCATTCACTAACAGGAGCAAAGTTTGAAAGATGGGCCCAAATCCCTTTTCACTAACAGGAGCGGGCGCAATTTGAGAGCAAAGTTGCGCCTTTTATTTGCCATTGCTGTGATTGTTACTTCAATAAACTTAAATGGCGGCGTATTATTATTATTATTAGCACCGCGTCTTACTACCCGTTCGGGTTATACGCACTTACGCTAATGTGTAGTGGTAGGGTGATTGTGAGATGAAATGGAGGACCTACAGTTTAACGTGGAATCCGAACCACGGTGGAGGCCTGGCATTCCCCACATTCACAAGATGTCTTGTCAGAGGTGAAGGAAGGGTTNATAAATCTGTGCCGGGACCGAGGATTGAACCCCGGCCACCAGCATAGAAGTCTGACACCTTACCCCCTAGACCGCCAGGTCACCAACATTCATTAATGTACGTTCAGATTTGATGTTATGATATATTTATAAATTTAAAGATACATAAACTCGAAATGTAAACAAATATGTGCTTATATTATTATGAGTAGGATCACTCTCTATAAAAAACACGATACAGAAAACTGTTATTTTTAAATTTTGTAAATAGAAACTGCGTTCTTTTGATTAACATAACAAACGTATCCATGATAAATAGGTAGTCCTTTGTTTTGTGGATCAAAAATAACGTTTTTGGTGTTATTTTATAGTTAAAACACTGTACAAATAATCACAAAAATAACACAGAGCTCATTAATAACACAAAACTAAAGTTCTATGAATGGTTTACATTTCTCTGATCTAAAGGTCCCTGGTCTTATTCCCTAAGGCACCAAAGGGAATGATAAATTCTCAGTGTGTTTATATAATTACACATATTACAATCCACGGGGTCGGTTGTTTAGTTTTTGGGGTGGTCTTTCCTGGAAAAGTGAATTAGTATTCTCTGTGTGGATACCAACCTGTTGTTTGAAAGAGCAAAAACACTGCCTAAATTATATAAACCAAAATAATAGTATTTTAATACCTGAATTGTGGAAGTATATATACTATAGAGATACCTGCTTCGGTGGCCACATGGCTTAAGTCGTCAATATTGCAATAAACTAGAATGCCGATGACAGGGAGATCAAGTTTTGAAACCCAGTTAGATGTACCGAAATTGTTTTCCACTCTACTTCCACGCAAATGCGGGGAAACTTACTCTAAATGCAATCTTTCTCGTCCCTAACTCATTAGCGTAATTAGTACATGTGTGTGTTACCTGAACCGGCACTAAAAATCTAAAAAGCTGAGTTAAATAAAATTAAATATGTTTTCGGTTCCGAAATAATTCTATTTAGTATTCATTCTCTATGTCAACCTATTTGTAAACGTCATAAGAGCCTAAAATGGTCTTCCAAATGTTCAATACCAGTTTTTTTCTCTTTAAATTTATATATAAGGGAAAACCTATTGCATTAAAAAAAGTCATATTACTAACATAATGTTGGATTAATTAGCATAGGGTGATCTGGCGGTCTAGGGGTAAGGTGTCAGACTTCTGTGCTGGCGGCCGGGGTTCAATCCTCGGTCCTGGCACAGATTTATCTACTGTAGGTCCTCCATTTCATCTCACAATCACCCTACCATTACACGTTAGCGTAAGTGCGTACAACCCAAACGGGTAGTAAGACGCGATGTTAATAATAATAATAATAATAATAATAATAATAATAATAAAATCCTGTAGAGTAATCATCAGAAATATGTTATACGCTTAAGAACTAATTACGCTAATGGTTTAGGATTTGCGAAGGTTGACTATAGAAGAAGTGAACCCGAATTTGCGTGGAGGGAGATTGGGAAAAATATTTAGGAAAAACAACCCTCAGTTCACTTGAGCGAGATTTGAACCTCGATCTCACCGTTCTTGGTAGTCTAGATCAACACGTAACTAGCGCGTTAGCTAACTACGCCACCGAAGCGGGTCTGAAAAATTAACTACCCTGATTCGAACATTTGTTTTAATCGCTTCCCTAATCACCTGACTAGAAACATTGAGTTACCCAACCGGGATAAATTAATAATCCGGTTATAAAAACCATTCACATGATACCACACAAGTTTTTTTAACAACAAAAAAATGAAATTTTATTCCTTACATGCGACTTTAAAAAGTAGTCTGTTAAAAATAAGGAGTCCCGTTTAGAAAACCGGTCCAAAACAGGATAACTTGTAATTAAAAAAATATATATTGACAACTCTGTATTCTTATGATAGTTTTTGGGCTCTTTCAGGGAGTCTTAGAAGGTCAGAGTTACTGGTTACAGATCCTGAAGTCTTGAGTTCAATCCCCAGCGCTTACAAAATGTATCCGTGAATTATGATTAATATTATTATTGGCACCGCGTCTTACTACCCGTTCGGGTTATACGCACTTACGCTAATGTGTAATGGTAGGGTGGTTGTGAGATGAAAATGAAGGACCTACATTTTAACGTGAAATCCGAACCACGGTGGAGGCCTGGTGTATCCGTGAAGCAGTGGCTCTAAAACGGAGTCAAACTCAGGACTTGTGAGGACAAATGAGGAGTTACTTGAAGAAATAAGTAGTCGTTCCGGTTTAGAAAACTGAGACCAATGGCCGGAGGGCTCACTATGCTGACCACATGAAACCCTGTATCCGCAAATGTTGGCACTATTATCGATAATGGCGGCGGCCGCTCGGTCGCCTGCGGGCTCACATCGGGGAGAGTTCAGGTAGAGGAAGGAATATGATTGGTCTTTTCAATTTCAATAGAAAATACCTTATCTGAAATATAAAATAGCTCAGAGATTTATTTTCACGCGTTCATACGTCAAGTTATGTGATCTTAAGCTGTCACTTTCGATTTAAAAAATCAATACCTATAAAATTCAAATATTAATATAGTAAAAATGGTATAAATTCTGGATGACAATAAATATATTTGTATTTTATGGATTAATATTGTTTTATATCAATATGTAGGTTCAAATTGTCATAGTTTGGTCATTAAATATTTTTACAATTAGTAATTTACTTTCTTGGTTTTAATTAATTAAATCATTCATTTACTTCAATAATAAACTATGGTCATTAGTGAAATTTTACTATACACTGTTTAGTTTTGATAGTTAATAATTATTAATTAATGACGGTTTTGGTGTGATTTTGCCATAATACTGTAAGTTTAAAACCCGCCTCGGTGGCGTAGTTGGCTAACGCGCTAGTCGTGTTGAGCTCGACTGCTGAGGACGGGGAGATCGAGGTTCGAAATCTCGGTCGGATGAACTGAGTTTTTTTCCTAAATGGTTTTCCACTCTCCCTCCACGCAAATGTGGGTTCACTTCCTCGAATTCAACCTTCCCAATTCCTAATCCATTAGCGTAATTGGTACTTAAGAGCGTATAACCCGAACGTGTAGTAAGACGCGGTGCTAAATATTATTATTATTATGTAAGTTTAAATATATAATATATTATTGTATGGTTATACGTTTTAAAACTTATACAAGCTTTGGATCAGTAAACCATCAAAACGGGGGAGGGGTTTTGTTTTAATTATCACGTTACACACAGGTGTTTAATATTAATTTGGGGATGTAGCAAACGTAAGTCAAGGTCAGTGTTTTTGCAGTCTTCATAGCAATTTTTTTTTTTTTGCCAGAGTAAATAAAATATTGCTCAAGTAGAAAAAATTGAGTTTAATTTTCTTCACACGGTGATATCAACAGTTGTTGAATATCTGTCATGACCATGACGGCGTTAGTCGAGGAACTTTTTTAATGAAGGGAAAGAAGTTGTCATTAAAGTCCAGGACATTTACAGATATTGCATCACATATCAAAATGCACGTGGATCATTTCTGATTGAACATTAATGGAGATAAAGAGTTGATATAAGATATTAATACTGAACATTGTTGAAATATTAAAATTATATTTAGAAAAAAAACTGCGTTGAAAAAGCAGTTTTTGACAATTTTAGAATGTCTTCACATATAAGAACTGTCCACAAATCTTCGTTCTGTCATAACAGGGACATGCTGTAGTTATTAACAAGAAACTTTGTCGCTTTGTCCCTCATCGTCACCGCGGAGAATGTCGAGTAATCATTCAAATACGAATGCACTACACACATTTCTGTCATATCGTAGGCGTTAGGAAAAAAACAATTTCAGTAATTACAACCGACCGAGATTTGAACCTCGATCTCCTCGTCATCAGCAGTCTTGTCTAGTCTACTGCGAGCGTAGAGCCTTAGACCATACGGCCACCGAATCGGGTGATATAAATGTTAATTTAACATAAAATTAAAAGTAATAAAATAAAACTTTAATTTTTTGTCATAAATAATTTAAAACGTAAATTGTCATTTAGGAAATACAATGGTTTTTGAAATAATTGTTATAAAAAGTATATTACACACGTAAGATATTAGATTAATATAGAAACTTTAAAAAAAATTCAAACAATCAAAGCAATTACTTATTTACCTGAGTTGAGATAATTGTAATATAAAGTAATGTTTGTCTGTTTCTTCTATTACATTAAAAAATGAAACATTTTCATTTGACTCAAAAGATTTTAATCATTTCTTCTACAAAAATATAAACTCCACTTAAAAAACATAAAATACCGGTTTCCAAGTTCAAACAAATGAATTGTCCCCCCCCTCCGCCCCCCCCCAGAATGGTTTACAAAGTAATTACTCCTTTACCGCAGAGGCTGGCAATAATACAAACGTTATTAAATCTTACGGTCTACGAGGTGTTCCTCCGACTGTTTCATTTAGAAACAGTGCTGTTTATATTGTAAGGACGTTAACTAGTTTTACAACTGTTTGTTCAATCCGACAGCACATTGAAAGGCGCGACAGGTCTGCACGGAACAGGGATTATATTAACAAAGTTAAGACGGACAGATCTTGACAAGTTCACATTTAGATTTCTTGGGTGGTTTTTATCGGCAAAATGTTAGTTAGTGGAAAAACTGATTAAAAATAATATATTTTATTGTTGAATTTTATTTTCTACATTGTTATCTCAAGTAATGAGCTCGGTCGGGGAACTGGTGGTACTTTTTTTTTCCACATTTTATGTTTACTTTGTTTGGCTTTCCAATAGCCTCGCAACACTTATTCGGATACATTTATTCTAAGTTACCCTATTCACTCCAAACCCCTAAAATGCGCTGATTAGAAAAAAAATACCCTTGTGGTTAGAGTAGGGCCCAATTACGCGCTGATTCAGTATCCGCGTTTTCAATTATCCGCAGATTATTTCTGTCCAATTTTATTTACTTTTAATTAAAGAAAAAAAAAATAGTTTTATAAGTTTGAAACCACGCCCCAGGCGAGAGCAAGCCGTACTATAAGTAGCACCAACGCGCCAGTTATGTAGTGTACATTACTTTACTCCTAATAATCACCATCATCATCACTATCTGATCGTTGAAACAAGATTAATGGAGAATAGTAATTACACTGTAGTATTCAGTACACGTTATTATTACTTTATTTAATGTTGGTAATGTCTTACTGTGAATAATTTATCAATAACTAAACTTTACCGTATTTACAGTAGCCTCACGGCTTCTTTGGTGCTGACTGACAGCTCACAGCTGACTTCTGACAGTTAACATTTAGGTATATACCTACATTTTGACCGTCAGAAGTGACAGCTGCTAAACACATTTTCTTGAAGATCATATGGTTCGGCTTAGGTATACATAATTTGGTCTGGTAACTTTTCAAAGCCGTCAGCTGTCACTCAGCACCAAAGAAGTCATGGGACTACTGTATGTATGTTACATGACTACCACGTTGTATAATAGTTGTGTATTATCCGTGGTGTCACGTGACCGTGGTAGATCTAGGAACGTGTTACCCGTGGATATGGAGGACCTACTGTATTTAGCTTAGCTCTTTTTATTTCTTCTTAGCACCGCTTCTTACTACCCGCTCAGTCCATACACATATATGTACTAATCACTAATGTCACTACCCCTAGTCGTGTCAGGACGGGAATGTGTGATGGATAGATGGGGGCAAATCACCTCGTGGTTCATTTAAACCGGTTTATTGAAATCTTTCAATCACCCCACTAGAGTATATTGTTATGTAGTATTTAGAGGTTTAGAAAGAGGAACATGTTATATCAATATCCTTGATCAGCTGTCCGTACCATGACCTATCTTAGGTGTAACTGGTGTCGAACACCCGACCGTCCCCCGCTAAGCGTCAGTGGTCCATCTCAGACGTCTAGAATGGTCCACACTGAACATTGACACAAGCTGTAGGATATTCTCCCCGCAAGTTACTATAACTTGGTGAATGAGTGGAGCACTTTGGACTAGCCCCACTAGCAACCGGCGTACGTCTGCCCCCCCCCACCCCCAGCCCTCTGTCTTAAGGTCCAAAACTCACTGCTATGTATCCAAAAAAGGAGGGGTGCTTCTCTAGAACACTAGTTTTGACAACGCTTTATGTTGTATTACCTGTAAAAACAACCGCTGTTGTTGAAAAAACACGACCTAGTCTGAATGATTGACTACAGAGTCAGGCGAGCTGACGGGGGGAGTCCCCAGGAGCTTACGTCGTTCTGACACTCTCTAGTTTACCTGAGGCTGAGCTATGACAGGTGAGATATCAGGTATGGATAAGGTTGCATTTTAAAGGTACACCAACCCCGGGGTTCAACCCACTATCTCTCTGTCATCGTTAGTTTAGTGTATTGCGAGAGTGACGCCTTAGAATATGCGGCCATCGAAGTGGATGTTTTTCATACATTATTATTATTATTATTATTAGCACCGCGTCCTACTACCCGTTCGGGTTATACGCACTTACACTAATGTGTAATGGTAGGGTGATTGTGAGATGAAATGGAGGACCTACAGTTTAACGTGGAATCCGAACCACGGTGGAGGCCTGGCATTCCTCACATTCACAAGATGTCTTGTCAGAGGTGAAGGAAGGGTTTGGTAATCAGATAAATGTGTGCCGGGACCGAGGATTGAACCCCGGACTACAGAACAGAAGTCTGACACCTTACCCCCTAGACCGCCAGGTCACTCTTTTCATACATTAATGTCCAAAAAATATCTTCTTTTTTTTATTATTCTTCCTTTTCACACGTCAGGAATATCTGCGTACAATCACTCTATTGGGGAGTGGATTTAAACAAAAATACCTGCATTGACGTGGAGGTGGAGTGGGAAACCATTCAAGGAAAGTTACGATCGATAAATTTGGCCGGAATTAGTTGTCCTATTATGTATTTCTTTTAATAAAAAATATTTTTCATGCTATGACATTTTTTTATCACACCATTGGGAACCAAACGGTTTAGGTAGAGAAAGCATTAAATAAATTAAATAAACTTATCTCCGATACTCGAGCTTTTCTCTAAAATGATGTCCCTAATAGACAATTTTCTGCTCCTCTCTCTCTCTCACTCTCTCACACGTTAATTAGGAGGCACGACAAAGGCCATTTTCAAGGGCTAATGCATGTCAAAGCTTTTGAACTATTCCATTAACGAAATGTGCCTGACATTTAGTTTCACATTACCTCCAGATTTTCAACTTGAGTCGGGCCCAATGTTCACGCCGCTAACTTTCAAAAGGACGAAGAGAGAAAATTATGAATCGTGTCTTTGTTCGCTCATTACTATGTAATATACTGCCAACTTTACAGTACGAACAACCCTGTTCCGTGTTTCTGCTTGCTAGCCTCAGGTTTTGAAAAAAAAAAAACAAAAAAAAAACACTCCAACCTGTGTAAATTATATTTCAAAAATTAAATTATGTATTATGGGAGTATGAAGTTTGACTTTTCGAATGCAAAGCGAAGTCGAAATGAAGTAAGTTATTTTTTTTTATCATTTAATACAACTTAGTTCCGAAACTACACACATACATTTACTTATCTAGACTGGCCAATCTCTACTCGGTGTTTACATACTTGTTTAAATATTCTGAAATGTTTGTATATTGAAATATATCACTTATAGTAAAACATTTATCATATAAAATTGTTTATTGAAGTTTTCTCTTATAAAATTATTTATTGAAGTTTTCTCTTATAATATTGTTTATTGAAGTTTTCTCTTATAATATTGTTTATTGAAGTTTTCGTTTATAATATTGTTTATTGAAGTTTTCTCTTATAATATTGTTTATTGAAGTTTTCTCTTATAAAATTATTCATTGAAGTTTTCTCTTATAATATTATTTATTGAAGTTTTCTCTTATAATATTGTTTATTGAAGTTTTCGTTTATAATATTGTTTATTGAAGTTTTCTCTTATAATATTGTTTATTGAAGTTTTCTCTTATACTATTGTTTATTGAAGTTTTCTCTTATAATATTGTTTGTTGAAGTTTTTTCTTATAATATTGTTTATTGAAGTTTTCTCTTATAATATTGTTTATTGAAGTTTTCTCTTATACTATTGTTTATTGAAATTTCTCTTATAATATTGTTTGTTGAAGTTTTCTCTTATAATATTGTTTATTGAAGTTTTCTCTTATAATATTGTTTATTGAAGTTTTCTCTTATAAAATTGTTTTTTGAAGTTTTCTCTTATAATATTGTTTATTGAAGTTTTCTCTTATAATATTGTTTATTGAAGTGTTCTCTAATAATATCGTTTATTGAAGTTTTCTCTTATAAAATTGTTTATTGAAGTTTTCTCTTATAATATTGTTTTTTGAAGTTTTCTTTTATACAATTATTTATTGAAGTTTTCTCTTATAAAATTGTTTATTGAAGTTTTCTTTTGTAAAATTATTTATTGAAGTTTTCTCTTATAAAATTGTTGATTGAAGTTTTCTCTTATAATATCGTTTATTGAAGTTTTCTCTTATTAAATTGTTTATTGAAGTTTTCTATAAAATAAAATTATTTATTGAAGTTTTCTCTTATAATATTGTTTATTGAAGTTTTCTCTAATAATATTTTTATTGAAGTTTTCTCTAATAATATTGTTTATTGAAGTTTTCTCTAATAATATTGTTTATTGAAGTTTCCTCTTATAATATTGTTTATTGAAGTTTTCTCTGATAATATTGTTTATTGAAGTTTTTTCTTATAATATTGTTTATTGAAGTTTTCTCTTATAATGTTGTTTATTGAAGTTTCCTCTTATAATACTCTTCATTGAAGATTTCCCCCTTCCTTTGAAGCATTTCGAAGGTGCCAAGGTTATTAGTGGTGTTGGTTTCGAAGCAAAGCAGATCCAACCTTTGACTTCAACATCTAAAATATTCGTACACTCTTATTAAATAATATATTTAAAACTACTTGTAAAGGTATGAAAAATTTAAATGAGATATAATGAAATTATTAAACTATCTACTAAAGATATAACAGTTTATTTAATATAGATAAAAATTACAAAGAAAAAACCACAAAGTCATTTAGCTCTATATTAGGATCTTCTATGTCGTATCCCGGATTGGTGCACACATTTTTAAAATTAATTATTCTCCATACTGTCCGATTACCAAATATTTCTTTAAGATGTCAAACCTACGTATGTCTGTTATTAGAGTAATTACCTACTTTTCAGGTGACCTGGCGGTCTAGGGGTAAGGTGTCAGACTTCTGTGCTAGCGGCCGGGGTTCAATCCTCGGTCTCGGCACAGATTTATCTGATTACCAAACCCTTCCTTCACCTCTGACGAGACATCTTGTGAATGTGGGGAATGCCAGGCCTCCACCGTGGTTCGTATTCCACGTCAAACTGTAGGTCCTCCATTTCATCTCACAATCACCCTACCATTACACATTAGCGTAAGTGCGTATAACCCGAATGGGTAGTAAGACGGTGGAGGCCTGGCATTCCCCACATTCACAAGATGTCTTGTCAGAGGTGAAGGAAGGGTTTGGTAATCAGATAAATCTGTGCCGGGACCGAGGATTGAACCCCGGCCGCCAGCACAGAAGTCTGACACCTTACCCCTAGACCGCCAGGCCACCAATTAATACTAATTAATTACTATATAAAATTATTATAAAAGGTAATAACGATGGTTCTGCACAATCACCCAGATTTGAATACTAATATTAATACATATGTATGTATAGCAGTAAAAAAAATCTAATAACAGGCCTCAGCGACCACCCTCAAAAAAAAGGGTAAAAGGAAATGTGTGAGCATATCCAAAGAAACGGGAGATATGATTGGTTTTACAACTGAGTCCTGTCCTCAAGCGGTGAAAGAGGGTAGAACCCACGAAACTAAACAGAAGGAGAAAGAGAAAGGTGAGCAAAGTTGGGGACTTGTGGTCCGTTCCAATCCCCCGGGACCACCCTAACCTCCTTCCCACGACGCCTGCCTGGCGTGTCCTTTCACTTCAGGGTATCTTTTAATACCATTCTCTACTATAATTACTTTTAAGACTGGCAATGCGCTTATTTCTCTGTGCAATCGTTAAACTACGAGTAAAAAAGAACCAAAACCCCTTTTCAAGATCCTGAAAGGTTTGGATGACGAGCGTTAACCATTTATAAGTCGAAAAACGTGCGTCGTATTATTATTTTCCTCTAGAATAATATAATAATAATATTTAGCACCGCATCTTACTACCCGTTCGGGTTATACGCTTTAAGTACTAATTACTCTAATGGATTAGGAATTGGGAAGGGTGAATTAGAGGAAGTGAACCCGCATTTGCGTGGAGGGAGAGTGGAAAAACCATTTAGGAAAAGCCCCCTCCCAGTTCACCCGACCGAGATTCGAACCTCGATCTCCCCGTCTTCAGCAGTCGAGCTCAACACGACAAGCGCGTTAGCCAACTACGCCACCGAGGCGGGTTTCCTCTAGAAAACAATTATTATTTTTTTACATCTTAACAATACGGTTTATAGCAGCCGTGGGCAAACTATCGCCCGCGTCATCAATTTGTGTGGCCCATTGATTCTGGACAGTTGCATACATCCCGTGTAGGATAACAGTTTGAGTAGTTACTAAACAACATTTAGGTAGGATAAGAAGAAACATGATTCACGAATGTTTAAATTGGTTTGCTATGTCATATTTTATTTGCTACTTTCATTGCGTACTAAAGTTATACAATTATATGAATAGTAAATATTTTTATGCGAAAAAAATGATGACCTGGCGGTCTAGGGGTAAGGTGTCAGACTTTTGTGCTGGCAGCCGGGGTTCAATCCTCGGTCCCTGCACAGATTTATCTGATTACCAAACCCTTACTTCACCACTGACAAGACATCTTGTGAATGTGGGGAATGCCGGGCCTCCACCGTGGTTCGGATTCCACGTTAAACTGTAGGTCCTCCATTTCATCTCACAATCACCCTACCATTACACATTAGCGTAAGTGCGTATAACCCGAATGGGTAGTAAGACGGTGGAGGCCTGGCATTCCCCACATTCACAAGATGTCTTGTCAGAGGTGAAGGAAGGGTTTGGTAATCAGATAAATCTGTGCCGGGACCGAGGATTGAACCCCGGCCGCCAGCACAGAAGTCAGACACCTTACCCCTAGACCACCAGGTCACCCTTAAGCATAATATGATCAAACCCTGGTAAATAGGATTATTCACCTAAAGGAAAATGTACCATTGGTACCAGTCGGGAATCTAACCCGGGACCTCAAGGTTAGTCGCCAGGTGCACTGACCACTACACCCTGGAGCCTGTTGTCAGTCAATTAATTGCCGTTTACTAGTCACAATTCACACCACACTCCATCTGCTATGCGCTGAAGATTGGTGTGTTGCCTACTCCCCAGGCGTACACAGCGCCAACTTAGACGTCTCGTAGCGCCGCTATCTGACGTCACCGACTCCAAGTTTATCACGTGGAAATAGTTGTCCTGTCGCCTCCTTAAACACGTATTTTTTTACATAATTTATCTGAATATCCTGTATAAATCTTAAGTTATCGTTAAAAGTATCTCTTTTTAATTTTTAAAAAAATTTAATATGTTATATAGATAGTAAGAATACTCAAGGAAGGAGTTTTAAAAAATACGAGTATTTTATTTGGTGTCAATATTTAGAGAGTTCTACAATATTACTCCCATACGTATAAAAAGTGACGAGTATGGGTTACATTACTTGAAGTATGAACATATGAAATTTGTGCTAGTTCTCATACAATGACATTTATTTACAAACTCACTATCAATGTGGGGAATTATTGGTTCCCCTATTTCCGAATAATCAATGCCAACAATAATTTAGTGTATTTAAATAATAAATAAATTAAAATGTAATCACGTGATTAAAATAATTCATTATTTATTCCAAGTCGATGTTGTTTTTACCCTAGAACACATATTTGATAAATTGATGAGTAGAAGATACCAAAGAAAGTTTTGGAAATTAGGTGTGTATAAAAAATATGACAAGGGAGGCCAAGAAAGAGATGGGAGAAGCAGATAGCAGAAAGTGTGCAAGTGAGAGGAGAAGAATGGAATAAATTAAAGGAGGAAGATGGACGCAATTTACTAAACTGGCCTGGCCATAGGCTGGACACAGTTGATGATGATAATTATGAGTAGTAAAATTAAAACTATACATAGATACAGAAGCTACACAAATAGTTCTGGCTTCTATCGCAAGCCCTGTATCTGAATTCAAACATACACTTTATTCACGTCATGATGCATGTTTTCACTTACTTTAAGAGGAAAATGCTATTTTTTTTATGAATACGATACTGCACGGAGCTTAAATTATGAGCACCGAGTGGTTCGTGCCGTTGAAGAATTTATCGGATCAGTAGTAGTACATTTATAAGTATGTAAGTCGAATACAGTAGCCCCGTGGCTTCTTTGGTGCTAACTGACAGTTCACAGCTGACTTCTGGCAGTCAACATTTTGGTATATACAGTAGCCCCATGGCTTCTTTGGTGCTGACTGACAGTTCACAGCTGACTTCTGGCAGTCAACATTTAGGTATATACAGTAGCCCCGTGGCTTCTTTGGTGCTGACTGACAGTTCACAGCTGACTTCTGACAGTCAACATTTAGGTATATACAGTAGCCCCATGGCTTCTTTGGTGCTGACTGACAGTTCACAGCTGACTTCTGGCAGTCAACATTTTGGTATATACAGTAGCCACGTGGCTTCTTTGGTGCTGACTGACAGTTCACAGCTGACTTCTGGCAGTCAACATTTAGGTATATACAGTAGCCCCGTGGCTTCTTTGGTGCTGACTGACAGTTCACAGCGGACTTCTGACAGTAAACATTCATGTATATACCTACATTTTGACTGTCAGAAGTGACAGCTGCTAAACACATATTTTTGCAGATCATATGGTTCGGCGTAGGGATACATAATTTGGTCTAGTAACTTTTCCAAGCCGTCAGCTGTCAGTCAGTACCAAAGAAGCCATGGGGCTACTGTACAAACACACAAACTATCCCAACTTTATTCAAATGAATGCGATTTAATCGTTTGGCTATTTCAAGAGAGGAAACAGTTAGTTACAACGTAACAAGTAGTATTTTATACCGTAGGCAATGATCTTAAACATGGCTCGAGTAGTCACGTGACAGAATGGGTAGAGTGAGACAGACGCACACGCTCGTTAGCTATCCCGAGTAACATCATCGCTCGATCTCTCCGCTCGCCTTCGTTGGGTTCAGGCCCCTTTGAAACGGAGAATGCTACCCGCGACACAGATAAGTATCAGTGGTTGACAGAGCGAGCTATCTCACGGCGCTTACTGGAAGCTAGCTGTAACGACAAGAGGGGTTGCGTGGCAGACAAATATAAACAAGAAAAGTCCAGATACTGTTGGAGAAATGAAGTGTGGTGTTTTGTGGATTATTTTATTGCGGACATTTACGTGTGTAGTGTCGACGGATAACTTAGACTTTCTCTCTCTTTCTCTGAAATTTGACATTTTGTTTATTAATCTATAGCTCAAACTTAATAGATATCCCTCGTTTTACACACACCATGATAGTGTTATAAAATATTACTTTTATAAATGCGTTTAGATTTTCCAAATATGTTTATAAATAAATATAATTTATAAACTTAGTAAACAAAATAACACTTCAAATAAAATAAAAATTCTTAAATAAGGTTTTAGAAATAAATGAACAAGAATGTGTTTAAAAGATTAAAGTTCGTTTTTAATTGCATAAATTCATGCTATATTAAATTTAATAGCTATTGAGCAGAATTTGAATCGAGAGTTATGTTCATTCACACCCCATAAATAAATAAATAATAATAAAAATAATAATAAGCCATTTAAACAATTATTGTTGTTGAAATGGCTTTTTGTTTCAGTAATAAAGTGCATTTATATTGAATTAAATAACACCAACTAGCGATTGAAGATTTGTATATATGTGTTTATTCACACCATTATTTTTGATTGATTTTTAAATGTATTTAAAAATAATGTAAAATTACATTTTTAAAAGTTTAGGAATATCTACGGTCAAGGTTTGATCGGGTTATAAAATTAATTTTATATGACTTATTTACTTGCTTGTAATCAATAATTTAATCCTCGGGTTTAATTGTTTGTCAATGATAATATTTCGTAAATATTTATTGTTTATTGAATTATAAGCTAATCCTAGTTTTTTAAATGACAAATTCACCGCGGTGTTTAGACTTATTTTGGTCTAATAAGCTAACTTTTGTGCTTAATTGATTGAGAATTTTAAGATGTTATGCATTGTGTGATTTTTTTATCTTTGAAGGGTAATTCTACCCACGTGTTTACCTGCCTGTGAAGGTTAATTCTACCCACGTGTTAACTTGCCTGTGAAGGGTAAGTCTACCCACGTGTTAACTTGCCTGTGAAGGGTAA
>CABFVX010007935.1:0-15225 GCA_902151425.1 Timema shepardi
TTAGAAATATTGTAACTACCTTGCATCAGTTGTGCTATCTATATTCAGATGAAACAACTAACAGTACTTTCTACTTTCCGAAGATAACCGAAGGTTTTAAATTTACATTTTAGGCCAAACGCCGCGTCCCCCATTTAACCACGTTTTACATGGCCTACCCCTTCCTTTTGATCCACACACTCTACCTTCATATATTTGCTTCGTAACTCGATCCACACTCATCCTCCCAAACCAACGTAACAATCTTCTTTCACATTGACCCATTGGATTCTTTTCAAACCACACTCCTTCAACACCCATTCATTATCAACACTGTCTATTCAAGTTTTTACACATACATTTCTTAGATATTTCATTCCACTGCATTCACCTTGCTCTTGTGTTTCTCTCGACAAACCCACACTTCACATCCATAAAACAATGTTGTCGCCAACACACCATTAGAAAACAACAACATATTATTGGGGTCAAATAATAGATTGCTTTTATTCACCGATTATATGACATCATACTGTACATTTTTATGAAAATTGAAATTTGATTCCTCTATAATATTCTTTAAAGTGTCTGGAAAATCTGGAAAACACAGGAAATTCAGTAGTAGGTAGTGACAGCCCTGCCAATTGACTACGTGCTTTCAGTGGTAATAGTGACGCATTTGATGGATGATCATAACTTTACGTTCATAAGGAATAAATCGAGTGAACACACGGTAGAGACCATGGTTTTAGAGAGTTTGTATCGATCTAAAAGAAAGGAGAGGTTGACTCAAAAAATCACAAATCACAGCTGATGATCCAACTTCTGTTAAATTACTATTTTCGTCATCAATCATTTTAAAATAAAAACACTTGGTATTTATACAGCAAATATTAGAGGCCCTACACAATCGAAGATCCTAGCAGGAAATGGGATGTTATTTTAACTGTGTGTGTGTTGGAAACAAACTATAAAGTCCAAACATTGTCATTTTTAGATAAGGCACTTGGAAGCCGATTGGACGGTCGAGGACAACAACCGACCTTTTTTCATTGTGTACTGTTTTGTTATTATTATTATTATTATTACTATTACTAGCACCACGGCTTACTACCTGTTCGGGTTGTACGCACTTACGCTAATGTGTAATGGTAGGGTGATTGGGAGACGAAATGGAGGACCTACAGTTTAACGTGTGATCCGAACCACGGTGGAGGCCTGGTATTCCACACTTTCACAATTTGTGATTAATAAACATTTTGTCAGAGGTGAAGGAAGGGTTTGGCAATCAGATAAATCCGTGCTGGGACCGAGAATTGAACCCCGGACCCCCAACACAGAATTCCGACACCTTACCCCTAGACCACCAGTTTGTGTACTGTTGTTAATTCTAACTACTCCTAGTAAATAGTTACTAAGTGATAAAAAAAAATGAAGAAACTACCTCTTGTTTACTTTTTTTATCGCTTCGTTTTACTTCCTGTTCATGTCATACGCATTATATAATAATTGCTTTATTGAAGTTGGTATGAGGAAGGAGAGTGGGAAACAGTTGAGGACAAGCAACCCACAGGATAACTGACCGGGATTCGAATCCTGATCTCTCCGTCATTACCTCATACTTCATAGCAAATAAATTTACTTTATTTTTTCTTTACGTCACGCTCTACTACCCGTTCGGCTTATAAACTAATGCATAACGTTAATGGGTTAGGTATGAGGAAAGTTGAATTCAGAGGAAGTGTACCCGTATTTCATGAAGAGAGAATGTAAAACCGTTTTAAAAAAACGCCCTTAGTACACCCGACCGAGATTTAGCCCTGATCTCCCGTCATTGGCGGTCTGGTACATATGCAACGCGTGTAACATGAATGGAAAGAAGGACGTCCTAATATAGATATTCAAGAAAATATGCAAATTCTGTTCAAATTCACTAAATAATTACTCAATTTTTATTTACATTAGTTGAAGAAACATTTATTTTTTCAGGCAATACACACCACGAATCTATTTTAGCACAGTTTGAGTATACTAATCTCAATTCTCAAGGTCATCATGTGATTCTCGTGATATCTTTACATCCCTCTTCCGCGCGTCTTTAGACAAAGTTGAGTCAAGGTTATGCGAATGCGTGAGAATTCAATTACGTTTTAGGAAGAAGAAACTAAATAGACATTTTATTTCGACAGTTTTAAACTCAACTGGTGTAAAGCGGTCTTTTAATGGCTCAATTTGATCTCGCTGAAATCTATCTTAGATCGCACCACTAAATAATCGTTTGCTTTAGGCTCAAGTCTAGGCCAATAAACCTTTTCCTGGAGGGACACAATTTCAAAATGTGTTTGGGTTAAAAAAATAGTATTTATATATATTCCGTTCACGATAAGTTTTTACCTGGATGACAGTTCGAAAATCATATGTTTAGGTTTTGGGTTGCCAACACTTGTAAAAGATCACAGTTTTGTTATAAATGTAAAGATCTTTAATTAACTGTTGTATGTTACATTAAAAATAACATAAACTTAAGTTTTCTCATACTATTTTTTTTAAATCATTTCTTTCTATCCAACGCGAAACAATATTTTAAACATAATTAAAAGTACTTATTTTTCGTTTTGGAACGTTATTGATTACGTTTAATATAGTGCATATATCAATACCTTTTAATACAGGCATCGTATTTACTTGCAAAAGAGAAAATCCTTGTCTTTTTTTTTTTACATACAATAAATGATTTTATGATTATTTTGTAGTATTTTGAAATATTTAACTGAATAAAATATTTTCATCAACTGCGTGTCTGCATCATTGTAAGAAACTTATTTACCGTCATGTTCAACCATATGGTTTAGATTCTTCGGTGGCCATTTTGAAGTTTTTGTGAAAGTGGTGTGAATTTTTTTTTTAAGTAGAATAAAACTATAAATAAACTTTGTGTCCGTCCTCAAATAAATATATAACCCGAACGGGTAGTAAGACGCGGTGCTAATAATAATAATAATAATAATCAAATAAATGTATAAATAGTATTGGCCTAAATTACTGTGGTTAACTATCACATTCATACATTACCACCATTTTTCATTACAGTCATCCAAAGTGATGTCATCTGTTGGCGTAGTGATATATTAGAGACTATTTCTAGTAACATTTTGATCTGTCATCCAGGTAAACTTAGCTCGTGAATTACTTATATATGTCTATGTGTGCCTGTGCTAAATAATATGAAGCCCATTTTCGTGGAAATATTAGCCCATACTAATGTACCACTGTCCAGGGGACATCCGAATGTACTAATCGTGAATCCTTTCTGTGGAGGCTCTTTCCATGTCCCGATGAAATGGGGGGATGGTGATAGTGAATATGATGGGGCGAAGTCAATAAAGATCTTAACCTAGCTTAAATTCAACCAACCAAACCCAAGTGACTGTTGGGATAGTCACCCTTCCAGGAAAATATACCCAAGGTACTAGCCGGGAATTGAAGCAGAGACCCCTAGGCTCGTAGCCAGGGGCACCGACTACTATACCACTACTTAATCAGTGGCGCACACAGCCATTAACTTTGGGGGAGGCATTCAATCAAGGCTATAGCAAGAATGACATTTTGATGGAGAGAGCAAGTTTGGGGTTGCACAGCCTCCTAAGCCCTGAAGGCCGAGAATATTTATGAATATTAAATGTTTTTATAAATAATTTTGAGTACCTTTATAGTAATTAATTAATTTAAATAATACAAATGGTATCGAAACTATTATTTGTATGTTTTTTTCAATTGTTAATTTTGTGTGTAACAGTAAACATTTTGAATATTAGGTTTAAGTTTGAAGCCTGGTCTTAAAATGTAGCATATACATTCGACACATCTTCAATGTTAGTTATAATTAATATTGTTTAAATGTCTATAAACATTATTTGTGGTGTTAGGGAAAGAGGGGAATGGGGTCAAATACCCTGTTTGCCCCTCTCCCCCTTGGGTGCACCACTGCTTACAGCAAAAGATAGACCTATGTGTACATATCTTAGCAATAAATCAATGACGTAGCGATAGAGTATTAATAGTCCGAAATAATATCCCCTATGTTAGTCAGAGTTTACGCATCTAAATAACTTCTGGAGCATACATCCTCAAGTTGGGAGACTCGTTTGTTTCCAAGCAGCATTGTGTGAGATAAGCTTGGCTTTATAAAATAGTTTTAATTGCAACGTGAGTTGGACAATCCACCTTATTTCTTCTCACCAAGATTTGATGGACGCTTGATCGATGTATCACTTCATTTTACTCTTATTATGATTGTTTGCTTTGAGTATTACCAACCGTGTGGTTTTAATTACACTAGGTTAATTGAATTGGGTATGTGTCTTTTATGCATTTAGAAATGTGCCCCGACATTAATATTTACTTAAATTTCTAACCATTTAGATATCATCACAATTTGAGGACCGCCTATGTGGTATAGTAGCCATAGGTTCTGGCTACGAACCCAGAGGTCCCAGGTTTGATTCCCGGTGCGTCTAGATTATCTGGGAAGCAGTGGGTCTGGAACGGGTTAGATTTAGCTTAGAGTGGATAAATAAGGAGCTACTAGAATGAAGTAGTAGTGGCTCTGGTATAGAAAGCCGAGCTTAATGGTTGGAGTCATCGTTGTGCTGACCACATGACACCCTCTATCTGCAAGAGTTGACACTAATCCACCAAACAGTTTGGTAGCCCCTCGGTAGGTATAGCCTGAATGCGGGCTGACACCATGGAGTTACTTTAATTACATTTTGAGTAGATGGTAATTAATGTTATGGATAAATAAAAGAAGAAAGAATATGGGCGTGGAAGAGGGGGGAAGGGGCTCAACATTTCCTAGGATAGCATACAGTTAAAGGGAAATAATAAATGTTCGAGAATCACTGTTCTATAGGGACACATCTTCAAATATATCCCTTGAAATAATCCCTTGACGTTCTTGGACAACGATGGTTGAGGGTCCTCGGCCCCCAAATCTCCCCTGCAACTTTTAGAGTATAGCATACCTATTAATTTTTCTCAGAATACGCCACTGTCAGGGACTGAGATATCTGTGTTGTGATAACTGCACTCTCTTGATTAAGGAATCCGCCACTGTGACAGTGACATATCTGTAGATGGTGATATGGTGGTCAAGTATTCGGCCAATAGCAGATGCAGGATTTGATTTCGCAACTTTTGCTCTCATGTTTTTAAAACGGTATTTGCTACAGAGCTGCTACTTGACTACTCTTGATGGCGGCCGTGTCTGTATAGGGAGATCAAGCCAAAGCCACAAATGGACACAAAATTTTCATAACAATCACATCCCGTAGGTGGGATCTCTCTATAGCTTATTCAAACTTTAAACGCTTTCTAATGAAATGTCACACGTGCATTCCAGTGACAAAATATTAATTTTAATTATTTTTATTTCTCTTATTTTCAAAGGCCATAGGGTGGGCCGCAGACTTTATGCTGGTGGGCTACGTGTTTGACGACATCGTGGATCGTGGCGTGATCAGGGTGGAGCTGCAATTGCAATGACTGTTGAGTTTATATATTTATAAATTTCTTTTCTGATTGACTGAAATGTATACACTAGGAAGGTGCAAATTGCAAATAGAAATATAAGTGACTAAAACCATTAAGGTCATTCGACAATAAAGCCTTTCTGAGGGACTATATAACTCATGGCAGTGAATCTAACAAGGGAGGGGGAAGTCTGCGGCGAAAAAATTAAATTCAGGTTACCGTTAGGATACTGCTAAAAGGAAACCTAACTACGTTTTTTTTACAACGACCTACAATGCTTATTTCAAAAAGTGAGCCTAGATTTTTTTTCACCATTTTTAGTACCCATTTGAGTTGTCTGAGGCACGCTAGTGAAATATGAATGGAAAAGGTATGATTTTAGAGGAAATATACATGCATTTGCGTGGAGAGAGAGTGGAAAACCATTCATGAAAAAAATCACTTGGTACAACTTACCTGCACTTGAACCTTCATCTCCTTGTGCCCAAAAGTACAAACTAATAAGAGAATCAAGCTTTAAACCATGAGACCATCGATGCGGGTTTTATATTTGTTTATTGCAAACTTTCACTTGATTTAAAAATATATATAGTGTCAAGCCAGAAAAAATAATGTCCCTTTCTTGACATGGTGTCACTTACAGATAGAGAAAGCTCAGCTTAGTCGTATTGGTATTTGATCTGACCTCGACTCGAGTTTGAATCCTATTTGGCTCAACTTTGGTTTATTTTACCAAGAAAGTGATTTTTTTCATATTCTCCGAGACAATAGTTTTGCATTTTTTTAATCACCCTTCTCACGCTCGGTCATTCGTTGTTTATAAACATTGGGGTCGATATATGAAAACAAATATAATATATAACTTACTCTGACACACTGTCATTTTAGTAGCATTTTTGACTTTATTTTTTAGCACCGTGTCTTACTATCTGTTCGGGTGTATACACCTCTATGACAATTAACGAACAAACAAAATATAAATAGATAGTAAAAACTAAGATTATTTTTCACCATTGTTTCGTACTATATAGGTACGGGTACTTTTATAATGTACTGACTTTCAAATAAGTTATAGCGTTAAATAAGCGTCTCATAAAAACAAGCACATTATCTTGTTAATCACACTAAATACCCGTATAAATTTTAAACCAAACAATTCAAATGTTCAAAAATAAGTTATTTATAAACTACCCTAAAATTGTTTGTAATTTATAGAAATAAAAATAAATTATTATTTATCACGACAAACTATTCACAGATACTAATTTTGAATTCCATCTTCAAGGTCGCTTTTGAAAAATTTCAAATTTTCTCTAATTTGAATCAGCCTTGAATTAATATATTTCAGAAAAGTAAACATACATTATTATTGATCATGTGAAATGGTCCCTCGATATCAATTTTTAACAAAATCTTTATGGTATTGCTTGATAAAAAAAGTCATCTGTAAACTACTATAGTTTTTTTAGGAAAAACAACTATCCTATGTAACTATTATAATGTAAAATTGTTCAACAAAAATCCATTTTGAAGCAAATAGCTAAAGCCCTATATTAAAATAACAACAGAGTAAGCTCTCCAAACCATAACATCTCCACCGTCATGTTTTAACGAGGTAATTTGTAACGAATATATTTTACACATTCCTTTTAATAATTTAATAGAAATAATCAGATCCAACCCAACGTAATAATATTCGAAATGTATTTAATTTACAATATATTTCGCGGTAAATATCTTACGTTGTGCAACATCCTTCTGAATATCTCTATCTCCCACCCAAAAAAAATCTTCTCTGTGGACAAAGGAGGAGAGACGAGGGACTATTGCGTCACGTTACTCGAATATTCTAGAAACCAAACCTTCGTTAACAACCCTGTTGGCAAGTGGAGATGAGGACAATCGCATAGTGGCCGCCGAGAAGTTAGGACCTAAGTTATTCGAGAGAACACATTTTCTTTATTAATCACCGAATCTGAGTCAGGATCGTAATTAATCCGCGTTATTCACTAGATTGGCTTAATAACATCAACCTAATCAGTATAATATCAAAACGCGTGAATAGGGAATCTTTTCATTACAAACTGTAGCACCCTTCGCAAACCGTGAACTGTGAAAAAGTACATAACAAATTTGACATCTAAGGTTGTATTGAGTGTACAATGGACGTGAAACTTACTGCTTACCTTAACTTCTAAATAGTTTAATATTTGATTCACGATAGGAAAGAAATTGATTTATTTTGTCTTCCAATGTTTGTATTTTTCGTCAAATTATGTTCGATTTACGAAGGATATTTTTTAAACCCACACTTCCAACCAAAATATTATACTACACAGAGGTTGAGTTACAGTGCCTCAAAGCTCATCAGCTGAGTTTTATTTCATTTCTTAGTTTTGGGGCAGTTTCAGCTGAACACACTTAACATTTATTAGATATTTTATTTTTACTTTTTATCGACAAGCTGTTTTTTTTTCCCGATCACTTCGTGACAGTATTGCGAACTTTGGCCAAGATTTAAATTTAGTGCGTATAACCCGAACGGCTAGTAAGACGCGGTGCTATTAATAATAATAATAATAATAATAATTTAAATTTAGAAATAGTTACATTAAGCATCTCGTCTTACTAACCGTTAGGGTTATACGCTTATGTAGGCCTACTAATTACTGTAATGGTTTTAGGGATTATGAAGGTTATATTTAGAGGAAGTTTACCCGCATTTGCGTTGAGGGAGAGTGGAAAGCCATTTTGAAAAAAAAAACTCCTTGACCGGTATTCGATTCCCTATCTCCCCGTCATCAGCAGGCCAGTCTTAACACGAGATTGATGCATTATACCAGGGATATGGGGACCAAATGATAGGGCTGTGGGACTCTATATCTAAATCTTAAATAAATAAATATTTGTTAGATTAGAAATATCCCCCCTATCAATATAGATTATTAATTTGTGAATGGCTGATTTTTTATAAATAAATATAATATAATCCTTATGATTTTCTTTCAGCTGTTCTGTTCCTAACTTCCACATACACTCTCGCAGTAGACTAGACTGCCAATGACTGGGAGATTGGGGTTAGAATCTCGGTTGGGTGTACTGAGGATGGTTTTCTATTCTCCATTCACGCAAATTAGGGTACATTTAATTTAGCTCCAACCTTTGTCTTCCCTAACTCATTAGTATGATTAGTACATAAGCGTATAACCTGAACTGGTGGTAGGATGTGATGCTAAAATCAAACTATCCGCATGTAAAGTAAAACCGACATATTTGTATTTTTTGAAGTCGTACTGGTACTTAGTAGGATTGGTGGTGATGATGATGATGATGATGATTATGGTGGTGATGATGATGGATGATGGATGATGGTGGTGATGATGATGATGATGGGTGACGGTGATGATGATGATGGGTGACGGTGATGATGATGATGGGTGACGGTGATGATCATGATGGTGGTGGTGATGATTATGGATGATGGTGGTGATGATGATTATGGATGATGGTGGTGATGATTATGGATGATGGTGGTGATGATGATGATGATGATGATGGGGGTGGTGGTGGTGATTATTATTTTGGATCGTTGACCTCGATGGTCATGGGGTAAAGTGCTCACCTCAGGACCCGATGTTCGTGGGTTCAAAACCAGCAGAGGCTGACGGATTTTTACTGATCTGTTAAAAAAAACAGTCAAACAGCTTCCGTCGCAGGGGAAGTACAGTAAAGACGTCGGTCCTAATTCGATTGCGACACGTAAAATAATTCTGGAAGATATGTGAGAATACCTTTACAGGCAAAATTTGGTAGGCACTTTCGCTCTCAATCATAGAAATGATTGTGGGCTGATAAAATTGGTAATTTCAGAAAGTGCACGTTAAATACCTCAAATAAATCAAATGAATGTGAAAGTCTGGTATAGGAACATATTTGTCAATCCATTTGGGGTCTTTAATCGTAAAAAGGTAAAGAATGCCTGCCTAAGCCCGTTCGGGTGACCACGTTTACACACATCTTTGTGTTGAAGCACAAAACTAGAGACGGTATAATATTTCTCAAGCTCTTAAGGCTGAGCCTACTCATAAATTCACGGTTCTATATAAAAAAAAAGATTAAACACTGTTGTTTTTTATTTATTTTAGTAACATATCTGGGCGTATTTCATAATTCTTATGGGATTTTCAAACCATGCTAAAAATAGTTATTGAAATATTTTCGTTTAAATGTTTCCACTTCAATGCATTTTAAATGGGAAAACAAAAATTATTAATCGATTTATTTTCTTTGTACAATTAATCTAGTGTGTTTGTGTATAACATATTATTTAATGATTAATTTCTTTTTCTTTATAAACGTATTTTTAAATTTGGGTTGGCTTCAATAATCACGACGATATTGAGCTATAACTACTCCCAAGTCGACACAATAGTCAACATACATAGTTTTAAATACTTTTCCTTCTACAAATAGTTATCTTGATTGATAATAAGTGCCGTTAGTATGATCATTACCCATTTACAAGCTAGTATCGTTTTGCAAGCGTTGGCTAACCTGCTGTATCGGAATTCAGGCGGCAGTGGAGGGTTAAGCTAATCTCTGCGACCTTCTTGATTCAAAGAAACATTAATATCTTGTGCATTGGGATAAGAAGGGCCAATGTCCAATCACGAAAATTTGCGTAGTTAAATATAAATATCTTAATAAATTCAGTGACTAAAATACTCTTAAAGTCCTAACTGCTGTGTTAATAAGTATAATTGGTCCCTATTTACTTCAATGAGAGTATTACTCTAGTGCTACATTATTTTCAAATAAAAAACCACATGCTTCTCCATATAAAAAGTTTTATGACATTAGTCCTTATTTACCTGAGGCAGTAAAACATGTAAAATTCTTCACTAGTATCCTACATTCTTTACGGTTTTCTCATTCTTGAAAATTACACGTTGTAATAATAAGTGTTAATATTCATAGTATATGAAAACTACTGTACATTGAATTTTTAATCCACTAATTATAATAAATAAAAAATAAACATTCCTACTCATATCAAACATAGCTATTTTAAATAAAATAGGGTCTAAATGTAATTTGAAGACGTTCTCAGTATATTTTTATCTACTATATTTATTTACGGTCTAAGATTTGACTCTCATTGGATTTTGGAATAAGTTATTTTTCAAAAAATTAATGAACGAGGTTTTTGGTAGCCAAAGTGTGAACATGTTAATTGTATTTTATTAGCTTGTTATATGTGATACTTTTAATTTGAATCTGTTGCATTCTCAGAGTTTGTACCAACGGTGATTACTTTTTATATAATTAACAAAATGTGACTTATTTTGCTTTCGATCAAGATCCAATGGATTGAATAAATTTTGATGTGGAGAAGTATTTACACTATGATTTTATATCCTTGTGAATAACAAGTTTGTGAAGCATGGGTCGATGGAAGAAAGGGCACACAAACAAAGAAACTCAAAGATATAATTGATTAGAATCGAACTAGCAAACTTACTAAAGCTGATTAATTTACACACTCAGTGCTCAGTCATAGCGCTTTAGCAATCTTGACCACGACATGGAGCCGATGATTCGCCGCGGTGATATCTGTAATAAAAATAGTAGATATATCTATAGTAAAAATTGTTCTAGTCCTCGAAATGAAACTGCTTTTTGAATATTTTATTACCTCTTTAGCCTTTAAAGTTTAAAAATTAATCAAAGCACAGTGGCTAAATTTAGCACATTAAATTTGAGTTAGTTTTTATTTTACTTGCCTACTAATAAACGCAAATAAATGGTACGACAAAATTGTAAGTTACATACTCTCTTGTATAGGTTATTATAGTAAGTGACAAAATCTTCAAAAATGAGTTATCTCTAATTTAACCTTAAATAATTTTTTCTCTAAATATTTATCACTACCCTCCCCAGACATTCATTCGAAAAAAATAGTTAAGGACTTTTTTAAAAAGGTGATTTATAAAGCAATGACCCGAGCTCGTTTCTACTCTGTTCAATAACATGACCTGGCTGCCTTGTAATTATGGCCCATAGTTTTTATTGCAAGGGGGCCATCCTTAAATTACGTAAGGATTTTTTTACATGATTTTAGATCCCCCCTCCACTCGCGTAAGCTCCCTCCTACCTCTCTAGCTTACGTAAGTTTTAAAGATTTGGTAATTTTTGTTATTTTAATCTTCTAGTTATTTTTAGACATGAGGATTGGTAATATCCCACTTTGGTGGCCACATGGTTTAAGGCGTCACTATCGCAATAGACTAGTCTGCCGATGACTGGGAGATCGTGACTCAATTATGATTGGCTGATATTTCCTAAATATTTTCTCACTCCCTCTCCTCGCGAATGCGGGTATACGTCCTCTAAATTGAAACGTATTCATCCCTAACCAACTGGCATAATTGGTTCATCTCTAAACAGGCAGAGTTAACTCAAGAAATGTACCCATATTTGCGTGGGAGAGTAGAAGGAAACGTTTGAATAAGATCTCCCCAAAATACCCTCATCAGAGATTTGAACCCCCAGAGAGAAGCGTCTAGCTGGCTGGGATGGATAAGCTAATTTTTCTGCTCGAGAGTATGATTGTATCTTGACGTTTTATCTCCCCACGTTTAGTCCAACTTGGTCGCCTACACACTTTACTGTCCGGCACTACACTTCTTATCTCTATCAGTTCTAGGATAAGTCTGCTTGTGGCCTCGGCTGATTACCGGTCAGCCAGCCTCCCAATTGTTTAAACAAAACAGTAATGCCGCCAACCTGATGGATGGAATTCACCAGTTTGTATAACGTTAGCAACGCCATCTATTTTGAGAGCTGAAAGCTCAACATACTGCCAGAGAGGGTAGGCAGAGCCTTAAGTGGCTGTGGGCAGGAAAAAAACAAATAAAGCAGGAAAAACCTTTTATATTTTGGAAACGATAGCAAGGCGCAATATCATTCACTAGGCCTTATAAAGCATGCTCTTTACTTGAGTGTCATTAGTCTGGGTAATCCGACCCTGCCTCGGCCTAGCGTATTATGTTTTGCTAGGCTGTGCTATATCTACAATTGGTATAGACAGTCAAAACAAAAACGTTCAATAAATATACATTTCAAATCTATATTTTCTATTATCAATTTGGTTACGTCAATAAAATTAACTAGTAGAGTTAGGCTCAAAAACCAAATTAATTCAAAATAGTGACACTGTGTACTACAAAATGAGATGAAATAAAATTATCGGGATATTAAAAGAAAATCACTTATTTTGGATTAAAAATGATGTAATTTTATCACTATTTAAATTACATAATATACAATTTAAAAAATAGTTTTAGTTAAGACCCTTGGTCCTGTCTAAAACTTATTTTGTGGGATGGTGGATGGGAGGGTGAAAGGCGTTGCGTGTCTTCACAACCAACCAAAGTATCCTTCCGCGCCAACAAGAACAGACGAATCACTGAAACAGTAGCGGGCGCTAGCTACCGGACTGGTCTAGCAAAAAAATCATGTTTGGAAATAACAATTTTTTCTCGAGAACGAGTGAAATTTGGATAGTAATATTTTCAACACCTTTTCTAAGATAATGTATCGATGTTTGTTAATTGCTACATGTTCTTATTTTTTGTTATGAGGCTGGCAGTTTTCTATTGAAAAATGGCAATTTTATTGATATTTGTCACTTACAATTATAGAGGGTGTGTATATAAAAAATATAACTTAATCAACATGTTTCTATTATTGAACAAACCTTTTCCGAAAAGAAAATTGCAAAAAATATAATTCTTGAAGATAACCGCTTTTTCCCATGGCTCTGCATTTCCACGCCAAATGAACAGAGACGATCGCCTTAACATATTATAACTATTTCATTGTGTGCACTTAGTATGCATGTATAGCTAGATTAAATTTCTGCCCCATAAATTCCTCTTTCATATTGATGGCATAACGGCAGGGGGGCTGGGTGCTAGGTTTATGGTAGTTATTCGGAGTATGTCGGAAGCCACACGTGGCTCGCCTGGTACGTGTGTCTCAAGAAGCAACGTGAGCAAATTCCAACAGAGAGGAGCTATCACACAGCAGCAACAAGCGAACAGTGATTTTAAAACTACAAGATAAAAAAAAACTCTTGCTTAGATTTAAATGTATCTGAGTTCTAATGCTAATGGTGTTAATCTGTAGCCAAAATGCAACTTTTAAGTTAGCAGGTCTTAACTCGTACAGCCTCACATTTTGTATTATATCAAAAGTGGATTAACAGAGATTCATTGAACTCACGGTCTTATTGTAAGCCACCCGTGTCTTTGTAGTTGAGCTTAAGTTTCACATTTAATTTCACTTAAAACTTAATTGAGACATTTTTAGATTTGACAACTCGTATCAGTATATTTTTATTATTTATACAACGCACACATTTGAATCCGTCCGCGCGCTTATGGATCGTCCTCAGAATACGGAAGGTATTTTTTTCCGTTGTTTTAAACCCCCAACCCCCAACCACTATGGTGGCGTTCAAGTATTACGTAAGCATATTGTTGCCCATTTTTAACCCCCCCTCTTGTAAGTAAAAATAATCATATAACTGACCCCTTCCCCCTCTTGCTTAGGTAAGATTTTTCAACTTTTTTTCATTTGTTCACAGGAATAACCATTATATTTTTTCATGCAATTTTACCTCTAGCCTGAACAGATACTGACTGCTGCTGACAGCTCACAGCTGACTTTTGACAGTCAACATTTAGGTATATACCTATATTTAGACTGTCAGAAGTGACGGCTGCTAAACACATGTTTTTGCAGATCATATGGTTCGGCATAGGGATACATTATCTGGTCTGGTAACTTTTCAAAGCCGTCAGCTGTCTTTCAGCACCAAAGAAGCCATGGGGCTACTGTAGTAAGATGCGATGATAAAAAAATCATGCAATTTATATATTGCTGCTAGTTATTAACATGGAGGTTTAAATTATGATTATTATTATTATTATTATTATTATTATTACTAGCACCGCGTCTTACTACCCGTTCGGGTTATACGCAATACGCACTTACGCTAATGTGTAATGGTAGGGTGGTTGTGAGATGAAATGAAGGACCTACAGTTTAACGTGGAATCCGAACCACGGTGGAGGCCTGGCATTCCCCATATTCACAAGCTGTATTGTCAGAGGTGAAGGAAGGGTTTGGTAATCAGATGGTTTAAATTAATATTACACAATAATTGACAATTAACGCTGATATACAATGAACTTAAATTTATTGAACACGTCAAATTAAAACAAGTTATAACACTATAGAATTATGAAATTTTAATTTAGCTTCAATTTAAGTTATAAGAAAAGTATTAGTGAATACATGATTATTATTTTTATTTAAAAAAAACTCCACTTAATCCTATGAGCATGGTCCTTGAATCCACGTCTCAACACTTTAAAATTACTATGTTTATTTTTTGGGGGGAGGGGGGGGGCTATATCACTCAAGCTTTGGCTTATTACTATAGGCTTCTCCTCGCTCTTCTTGTTTGACCAACTCAGCATCTTCATTGCTGCCCGGAGTCCAAGCGGCCTGCGAATTGAGATGCTGCCTTCCTTAATTTTGCCCATCTTTCTCTGTCTTACGTGAGCATTGTTCTGACTCCCCTTCCCCTTTTTCCTTGTCAGCCAAAATAAGCAAAGCTCGAACCTCCTCTCCCCCCCCCCCCCC
>CABFVX010007936.1:0-27344 GCA_902151425.1 Timema shepardi
GAGGTTCAAAACGATGAATAAAAACTCCAACACCACCTCTATCCTACCAATTAATTAACAATAATTAATAATTAATCAGCAAGAATAAACATGTCAGAGTTGGTAGGCCTGGGAGGAGGTAGGGGGATGGGGAAGGGGGGAATAACGGTAACTCAAATATACACCGTTTTCGATATAAACGCTCTAAATAGCTTACACATACACGGATTTGTGTATAAAGGACTGGAGCGACACGCCTGCACCACTACTGATGTGATAGGAACTACTGAAGAAGAGGTCACAGCACTTGCAATTCAGGTTTCTTTACACAAAAGATCTTCAAATTGCCACTGTACTTCAAAAATTTCTTCTGAAGGTTTTCTTCTAAAAGTATATCTAGTTAAATTGTATATATAGTCAGCTGTGTTAATGAATAGACTCGCACAGCCCTGGAATAGACATGCCCTGTGATTATATGCTTTACATTATTTCTAGCATATACTTGCTCCCATAATTCTAAAATGGCACTATTTTTCATGTGATAGCACACAGCTCCCAAATAGTATATTAAAAGGAGGTAGGAACTAACTAGTCAAATCATAATATGGTTAAGAGGATTATCCTTGTATGTAGAAGACAGAGTATTTAAAGCTTCATTGTACAATGGTTGTTCTAAAGTAACTTCTGACTCTGCTTTACACACTCCTCAGCGGCACAGTGAAGACAAGTGTATATCGTCATCAAACTAGTAAGAGCCAAGTTTGCGAAGGTCAAAGGAAGAGCCGCTAAAGACTAATAGAGGTGAGGATCAGTCTCCATTGACGCCTCCATAAATCCGCCCCAAGAAGTATAAGAATTGGCACTGCATTGAGGTCCTGTTATCTACAGTAGATCAAGGTAGTGGGCCTTTGCTGAATACCCTCCATCAATTTTCCATGAAGAAACATCCTTAAAAGTAATCAAGTTTAGTCCACATTTATTTTTAAAGTCATATGTCAATATCTTCAAGCTACAAAGTCCCCTACTTCAGTAGTTGGACGAGGAACCGCAGGCGTAGAGTTCAATTGATTTTCTGGCGTTACAACCTCTCATAGCGTGAAAATTGTCATGCCCATCCATTGTGTGTACATTTTGGTCAGCCCTGTTGAAAACAAACTGGACATATGCGCTTTCTCCCACGCTTGCTGGCACAAACACTGTAGCAGACGACTCTTACTTTATAAACTCCCTGAAGCCTGCACTGACACGGATACTGGCAAGTATATCAATAAAGGTGGGAGATCAAAACTTCCTGTGCAGTAAAACACTAATACTAACCTGTAATGGAGACATGAAACTCTTCAGTCTTGCTGCAGCACTGATCGAATTGGCAACTCGTTATATGGAAGCACATTATTTTCCTCTTTTCAGCCTCATCACCTCACGAAGAAAGCTATGCCAGTTTTCTGGTATAGTTTCACATCCTCTCTCAGCCATCGCCTCGGTGCTTGGGTATGTGTCCCTAGCGTACCAGTGTGAGCAAATGTCCTCTCTGATAATAATTGCGGATACCTCAACAATTCTCTTTCTTTCATCCCTTTGGCTTTTGAGGTGGTCCTCATACCAGTCATCATTAAAAATACGAGAAGCAAGACCACGGAAATAAATGACCAAACCTCGTTTTCCCCTGGAGGGACAAAATACCACAGAATCTCCCCAGTGATATAATTATTTTCAGGCATCTACCTGTGTGGCACTTATTATATGGGGAAATCTTTTTTAATTGTTTTAGTTGATCATCCCATTAGTGCTGACAGTCTTCGTGGCTTTCTAGGTACTTACACAATTTTGCAAATCCCTCTGATTTAGCTGCATCTAGTGCATCAGAATTGGTTTGCATTCCTACGGTACATGTGGCTACAAACCCAAGCTTACTTAATAAATGATAGCAATCGCGGTGATACTGTGCCTCTGCAGAAACTAGATATATCAAAGCGTTTATTTCTGGAAGAACAATTTTTGTCCCCAATTATCGGCTCGTTTTGCGCACAACACTGCAACGTTCTTCTTTAACTTCAAAACCATTGCCTCTCTGGCAACTGGTTTTCGATTCGGATGCTTCTTATTAACAACCGTGAGTTCCCCACAAAACAAACACTTTGTCTAGAAATTAAATCTTGAATTCCCTTTAAGATACTGGCTAAACTATTCCTCATAGAACGTGTTTTTCACCCTTTGAATGTAATCCTTTCTACAATTCTTATTCAGCTTCACTAGTTCTTTCCGTACAAGTAGATTATAAATTCCATCTTTTTGTAGCACAATAACTCATCTAATATTTTCTAGGCCCACTTGTCACCCTTTTCAAATTTACTCTTGCAAATAACATTTAATTCACATTCCATTGTAACGTATTCAACACAAAACGCACACAGATCAATTAACACACGCGACAATCCGAACAACCGAAGAGCTAGCGGAAAATCTGTTGTAATATACAGAAAATAAAACTGCAACACCTGACTCTAGTGACGCGTCCATACTTGCACGTGTTCATTGAGCGCCAAACAAACTTAATGCTGGGAACAGGCCAAAGGCTGTCTCGCACATGTGATATTGTTTATTATTGTTTTATCTATTTCTTGTTCCCATGTCCAGCTACAAATGTGCTATGGATGTTCTCTATGTAATTTTTATCCGCCCACAACTTTTGCTTTAAACATTTTTTGCCTCATCTATTTTAATAATCAAAAATAGCTTATTAATAAAATTTTATTCTCGTTACCATACAGTAGTAAGCAGTCAGTACAGAGTACATTACGATAAAAATATATCATGAACATATAATATATATCATTCGTGTCATCAATTATTTAATTCGTGTTTTTACGCTAAATTAACCTTTCTATCATGTTTTGTTCAGCTATTAGATTCGAAAAAATACGATATGGTGGCCTATTTTTCGTCACTGTAGAATCATCCCAGTCAGAATATTTTAGGACTCATTGGATTATTATTTCGTGATGTCAATTAGCCTATTTTTTATAGTAATTTAACTGGATGGTAGTTAAAAAATAATTTGTTTAGTTTTTGGGTTGTCGAAACTTGTAAAAGGTCACTGTTTTGTTTTAAATGTTCAGTTTTTTAAATAAATACATGGTTTATTTTACGTATAAGGTAACGTAAACTTAAGTTTCCTCACAATATTTCATTACGTTTAATAATTTCTTTTAACCCAATTCGAAACAATATTTTAAACATAATTTAAAGTACTTATTCTTTGTTTTGGAATTTTATCTATTATGTGTAATATAGTGCATGCATTGCTACCTTTTAAAACAAGCATAGTATTTACTTGGAAAAGAGAAAATACTTGCCTTTTTTTAAGTATAATAAATTATTTTATATTATTTCAAAATGTTTAGCTGAATAAAATATGTTTATACACTGCTTGGTTGCATCATTCTAAATAACTTGTTTACGTCATGATCAAACACATGGTTTAAATTCACCGGTCAGCATTTTAAAGCTATAAGTAGAGATTGGATTAAGAGTTCCAGCCCATTTTCTCCCATAAGGTTTAACATTGATCCATTACGCACCCCGTGTAAGGAGGATCACTTTCTCATGGATGTCCGATGCTAGTATCTCCTGGTGGCGAGCCTTGGGAACGCAGTCACTCAGATTGTTAACGTTTGGATGTGTGAGACCGGTGGTGTTGGGTGTGTTATGTAGTTGGTCAAATAGAGCGACCATGGTGAGTAGATAACTTTGCTATGTAGTTTATTCCTTTGGACCACGGAACGATGGTACATAAGGAATAAATTAGTAGCCCTCTGGACCCCTCGCTCCAATACGTCACACCACGAGATAGAATTGTAATCGACCTACTTTCCACATAAGTTTGATTTACCGTAATTCCCTCCGTCCCCCACCCCCTGACCTCATTTCCCAAGTGCTGATTACGTCCTCCCCCTACAGCCCCTACCCCTTACAGTCCCGCTCCCTACAACCCCGGACATGTTGGTTCTTGGCGATTAATTATTAATTATTGTTAATTGATTATTGCTAATTAATTATTGGTTAGAATTGAGGCGTTGAGTTTTTATTCATTTATTAGGGCATTGTAGTTTATTTATTTGTTTATTAGAACCTCGCGCTATGGCTGTCGGGGGTAGAATGAACATTGGCTCCTCCATCACAAGGCTCTGTCGGACTGTCCCGGAACAAGCCGCATGAACCTCGCGCTATGGATGTCGGGGGTAGAGTGTGATAAATGGTTCCCATGCCTTAAACCCCACCTCCCCCTTACCTACCACCCCGGGCATGTTGGTTCTTGATGATTAATTAGTAATGATTGTTAATTTATTATTGTTAATTGATTATTGATTATTAATTATTGGCTAGGATTGAGGTGTTGCAGGGGTAGAATAAACATTGGCTCCTCCATCACAAGGCTCTGTCGGACTGTACCGGAACAGGCAGCACGAACCTCTCCTGACGACCGTTTGGGGTAGAGAGTGATATATGGTTCCCCTGCCTTGAGACCCCTTTCACTTCCCCTCCTTAGAGGTATGTGTCGCAACCCTGGAACCAGTCTGGCGGGTCGACAAGACAAGTCAGGACAAGAATAGATCGCGAGGGTGCAATGGGCTTTCCCTGGCACCAGTATATCAGCCCGACAAGACGAGTTGAGACAAGAATAGATATTGAGATCATTGCCCCGGGAAACGGGGGTTTTCCATGGCATCAGCTTGACGGCTCAACAAGACGACTCGAGATAAGAATAGCTCGTGAACTAGGTCAGTGTGTCACAAGCCCCTTGGAGTTTCCCTGGTGCCAGTTTGGCGGCTCAACAAGACAACTCGAGATAAGAATAGCTCGTGAACTAGGTCAGTGTGTCGCAACCACCTTGGGGTTTCCCTGGTGCCAGTTTGTCAGCCCAACAAGACGAGTTGAGACAAGAGTAGATATCGAGGTCATGGCCCCGGGCAACGGGTTTTCCCTGGCGCCGGTTTGGCGGGTAGACAAGAATAGTTAGTGAGGTCATTGACCCTGTCGAGGATCGGGAAATATTATTTTGGTGAGGTCAACATTTTTTTTTTCGAGTCTTAGCATTGATCCTCCTCACTGCGAAGTTGGATAATTTTCTTTCATATATGTCCTTCCTATAGTCAGTGGACTACTTTCTCTCACAAGAATATCATTGTTCAGTGACGTATCAGGAACAAACATTTGGGGAGGTGGAAGGCGGGGGTTAACCAGATGTTTCTAAAATAGTTACAATATTAATTGGATAACACTTTTATAAATCACTAACATTTTATTATAATATTACTACGTATTGGGTGTTACTTGTTTAGCCGTTTATTAAAACGTTTCCCAGGAGGTACTGCGAGTAAGCGAGTAACGTCACCTCCCACCTATAACTAATTTTAACTAAACTATTTAATTTTGATAAAGCCGTTTTGTTTCACCTGATGAAATAAGGCTATGATACTCACAAGCTCTCGAGCTTTTTACATAATAAAACTATTTATTACAAAGGTTAATACACAAAGTTCCTTTTCAATATACTTAAGTACAAAACAAAAGGTGACATATATATATATGAACCTGAAGGGGTTATAACCATATAGTACTACCCTTACTGGACTAATATGGTGTCATTATAAACATAGTGAAAGTTAAATAGAAAAGAATTAGTTTAAACAACATAAATAGGTTTATTAATTTAAAAAAGATAACAAATAACGGTTTACAATAAGATTGATGGTTATACGTTTGAAGTTTGATTCAAAAAATTAGGCTTGAGAATAGTGAAGTATTGACAGTGGCTACAAGGGTAGGGCAGTCGCTAGGCCACAGGTAGGAGTATTTCTAAAAGGTGAGAACAATTAAATAATTACTAACAAAGATAGTGAACAAGATATGCATGTATCTTTTAATCAGTTTTGTTTGATTGGGCTTTAATAATAATATCCATTAAACATTTAGGATAATCAGACAGATCTGTTGATAACAGCAGTCGATGGCTAAGAAACAGGTGTCAACAAAAGGGTACTATGGCCGGTCATATTCCCCTTTGGTACTACCAGAGACTTCAATAGAATATACAGTTCTAATAGCAAGTACATTAAGAGCAACTCAAATAATGGTAGTCAAGCAAAAGGCAAGAGAAAAGGGTTTTATTTGCGCGAACCCCACTATGACTCCAGTGCAGTTCCCTGGGTTGCGCACCCAAGCTAATACTGTACGTGAAGCGTAACTACTTGACAAACCCAAAATATTGATATCAATTAACTGAACAGTAATAAGGAAAAGTAAACAGACAACATGGTGGTAGCATCCATAAATTGAACTTATGCTCACGACGTACAAGGCGTCATGATAAACTTTGACTCAAAAAGATTAATGGAACTTGTGTAATTTTTTATTAGTCAAAAACTAAGACATTATAACTTTCTAAGCCAGAGGCTCATAATGTAAAGACAGTATCATAAGGACACATAAAAAGTGGCCAAGAATTGACTTACTAAGTCACTAGAACCGGACTTGTCTTTCAGACTACAAGACACAATATTTAAAGAATTAACTGGAAGAGTCCGCATCTTGAAGTTAACCTACTTTAAATGGATTAACTATCCATTTGACATAATTTTAAAACAAAATAAGCTTCTTCAGAAAAAAAATTAAATTAAATCTAGATCTACATTGTCTAGTTTTTTAAACAAAAACTAGACCCCAAGTCTTAAGGACTTGAAGATGGCTGCAGGATACTTAAATACCCTAGGCATGACGTCCTAGCCAGCGAGGTGGTGGATCTGACGACCCAAACTCCATGTATGTCGCTATTCTTCGTTACAGATGGTGCAGAGTTTCCTCCTTCGACGCTTGGTGCTGTAGAACGGGTCTGTACCGTGAAACTGTAAGCAGCTCTTTATATAGTCTCAACTTGATACGTTAGTATTAGAGTAAAGAGAGTGATAAATTCAGAAATGTAGACAAGGAGAAGGACGGACGAAGGCGGGGAGCTAGAGAAGTTAACAAGAGAAAACCACTTGCGGGGAAAAGTTTCCTTGGCTCACCGTTAGAGTTTTATGAGCAGTAGGTCACTGCGTCGACGTTCGTATACATTTCTTCTCTTCAATAGATCTAGTGACAATAGCACGTGTGGCAGCCATTATTGAAAAATTGTGTTTCAAATAAGTGGCCAATCAATCGAATAACATCTGGAACGGTTGAGTGGATATCAAGGCATCTTCTATTTAAATATATATGGTGTGATTATATTATTTAGGATCAGTTAATAGTTTTTTGAGAATTTGTGATATAGATGTACTTTACTATATTTTCTTGTAGACAGCATGGCAATCGTATGTAAATTTATCCGACATCATCCAACGGAAAAGGGTATGCGTTAAAGTATTTTATTAATAAATATGATAATATTAATCCTCTTCTTTGATATTTACTACAGTATTTATGAAAAGACAATATTTTTTATCAACCACGTTTTTAAATGTAGGGAGATACGTAATTTTATTAGACTGCATCTAGTCAGAGAAAATAAGCTTCGAGTTAGATTCAATTAAATATATTAATATAGTTTCTTTCTTGCATAAATTATAAAAATATTGATTTTTTAAATTGTAGCTGTCCAATCTGTGTGATTGACATGCTATATATATATAGCATGCCAATCAGACAGATTGGACAGCTACAATTAAAAATATATATATATTTATGTCTCCATTGGAGAACACATTTGTCTTATTTTGTAGGGACCGTATGCAAGAGTGTCACATCCATTATCTAAAATATAGCGTTTGTCATCTCCTGGTGAAAGTGCAAGTTTATTCAAAGTGATACTGTACAATTGATGTTTCTCACTTCTTATCATGGTCATATTGGCGTAGTGTAAGATCCCCTGTTTTAAACATTTTTTATAATGAGAATGTTTAATTTTCTTTTTGAGAGTTGTTTTTGATACGCCTTTACCTACTTTTTTCTCCTCAAGACTCTCCTTTAGAATGGAGTAAAGTTTAGGTCGAAGTCCCATAAACTCTCGAATACACACTCCATTCATCTAATCCTTAATTTTACTCAGAACTTTTTTATTGCATACACTGTGCAAAAATTGTGTTTCTTGATAGTCTGAAGTGTCGAATCGGTCTATATTAACAAACATATCCACATACATATTTTATGTTTTCAGTTCGTAGCAGAGGGAGTCTGTGTCTGTGAATAAGAGCTTTGAATTTTGTCCATATTTCCTCTTAACATAATTATAATGAAAGTTATACATGATAACCTTGCTTATATCTAAGATTGCAAAGCCTGCATAGATAGGCTTATTCAAAAGTAGGTTNCAAGATGTCTTGTCAGAGGTGAAGGAAGGGTTTGGTAATCAGATAAATCTGTGCCGGGACTTAGGATTGAACCCCGGCCGCCAGCATAGAAGTCTGACACCTTACCCCTAGACCGCCAGGTCACCCCTTGTATAAGCAATAAATGCCGGCAAAGCAATACACTTCTCCAACCTTTTTTCATTATTCAGTAATTGAACATTTACACGATGTATTTGATTCTCCATAGACTTCCCGAATACTGCATTGTCCATAAGTTTGAAAAAATCCTTTTCAAATCCATTTGATGCATTTTTTCGTCGGGATGTATTAAAATCAATATATGGCTTCAACCAAGCTCTCTGATTGAATGTTAGGACTCGGCGTATCTTTAGAAGCTTCATACTCAAGGAAATATATAGTTTTAAATTAGGGTAGTGTACCACATAATTATGTTTATTGTTTAGGTTGGGCACTAGCTTTCCTGTTTTCCCGCCGGTGGGAAAGTTCAGCTTGGATTGTATATATAGAGAGAATGGGGATAACATCTCAGGAGTAACTATGACTTTTTCAGGAGCAAGTGGATAGTCACTGTGCTCGTCATGAATTTCTTCCAAGATATTCTAGATCCACTTCTAATATATATCCCACAGTGACTATCATCAACAACTGAAATTTTATTGAGCTCTGCTATTTCAGTCTTGTTCTACCACCTAAAATTACTCTGAGGAAGGCAATCAGACATAGCAGTACCGTATAGGTTATTACAATCCCAGTATGTGATATACTTCACCTCCTTTTCAGGGTTAAAATCTATAGTATCGGAGTTGTTTGCTTCAGAATGTCTATTAGAAATCATAGACACCCCAACACGTATCCCCCTTTTTTTTATGAATAAATGCATTTCAATCTCAGTTAATAGTCATCTTTGAAATGGCCGCCCATGCTAGTCTAGGGCTTTTGCAAAAATGTAGACAGTCTAATTTATAGTAATCAAAACACAAAGAGCGAAAGTATTTGAAGACATCTGTTAAAAGTAGAACATCGCTTAAAACATATCAATTTTGATAATTTTCCATAGTGTTCATTTCAAAGTTTTCTCACACAGTTTTAGCATGAGCGTAGTCTTTTTCTGAAATGTGTTCTTGGTGCATCTGATTATGGAATGCGGATTTTGGTGGTAATTGACTATCTTTCAGTTTATTGCTGCAATCCATGTAGTCATAAGAGAACACACCTTTTCGTAGCAGTATATCTACTTTACCGAAAGGGATATTTTCATGGAATATTTTAAATTGAGTTTTACCAACATGTAACAAATTTTCAACCAATTTTTCAAGAGATGTGCTTAAAAACTGGAACGAGTCAATAAATTGTAAATACCCAAGACTGAAGGAGACATATTTCTCCATATTGTTTGGGATACATGATATTCTTCTGTCTGTAAACTTCCCAATTTTCTGCGTGATAATATGGGCGTCATAATTTTTTAAATTGTGTAAAATGACGGGTATTCTCTTGGTATATTGAAACTGAATATTGCACTTACTATGGGATGCACCCCGATAAGCCTCACTGAGATGACAGTGGTCACGGATGCGGTCTTGACCCAACTCTTTCTCTCAGATACTGCATACACTAGCCGAAATAAATTGATTTTCTTGTTCAGTGGTGATGCGCATAGGGGCAACATTTTTTTTTCATCTCGATAATCATGGTTTCTTCTTCAACAAGTTTATGAAGAAAGGTATACACAACATTTTCACCACTATAGACAACAGGAGGTTTCACACATTTACATTCCGAATCGACTATTACATATGCAAATACTGATGGCTCATGCTTCGTCATTTTTGTAGTTGATGAGTGATCAGGGTTAGGTGCACACCCTGATATTTTAATATTAAAACACTCAAAATCTGCATAGATCACATACGGGATTTTTAGCATATGTCTATATGTCGAAAATTTCAATATTTTATCCTCTTCCTTGGGCATCTGTAATTTCTGAGCATCGAACTCAGCACACCACTTACTATGCTCGTCCCTGAGATTTTCCTTGGAAAATCTATGCAAACAATATTTTCAATAGTATGATTCACCATTGTATCTGGTCAGTGAGCTTAGCAATCTGCTCAAGTTCTTAATAAGACAATAATATCCCCAATCTACATTTGAAAGAAACAACAAATCCACGTGATTATCACGACTAACCTTAGTTATTCTTAAAGGAAATATTTCCCCTTGGTAGCCGTACACATTAAGAGATATATTATTTTGTTTTTCAAACTTATTTATTTGTGGTATTTGCACAGGGTATTCAATACCATCCATATTTAGTTTACATTCCAGTGATATATACTTACTCACTCGATTAGCGTGCATGTCAGCTGGGTATAGAAATGCTAGCACAGACCAAAGAAAAAATTTACTGTCAGCATTTATTAATAAAGAATCTTCATTAATAAAGACTAAAAATAGCGACTCTTAAAGGGAAAGAGCTTGATGATTTTGTCTGTACCATTCAAGGCTTCTGAAAAACTACAGGGGTCGTAATCTTCATCATTATCGAGATTCAAAATAGATTCCTGCTTTCTTGACTTTGAAACGTTGGCAACATCCACCAGTGAAGTTGCAGTACAGTTCTTTAGCTTGTGTTGTAATAGATTATCCCACAGTGACAATATTTGACCGCATTTATAACATTCGATTAACTTCACCTCCCAACTATGTGAGGAAACATGTCGCTGTAAGCTGTCACTCCAACTAAAAACTTGTCCACACTCATCACATTTTTTAAGTCCACTGCCGTGTTGTAAACGCATATGACGTGCCTGGTTGGTAAGCTTTGTAAAAGATTTTGAACACTTCTTACATAGGAAGATCATTTTAACCAAGCGTGTTGTATGAAAATCAACAAATAAAATATTAACTATAGAGCGTGCTCTATGAGAATAATTATATAAAATCTTAATGATAGTTGACTTTACAATTATTCACTATCGCTTCTCTAGATGTGGAAGGCAAATTTCACACAAGAAAATACGAGGATTTGACGAAATCCTTTTCATAGCGCGAAAAACGATAAGGCCGTTATATCGAATTATAAACAATATTTGTCTGTGAGTAACAAGACATGTGCCTGTACAATTATTTCACCTCCAAATGGTATACCCAGAAATAAAATCAATAAATATGGTAAATAGCGTATAGGTAACACACGCGTTACTGTCTGAATCCTTCAATATATCGCTATTTACGGGTGAATTATTATAATATGTCAAAATTATAATCTTTTATTAATAACTTTCATTCTGTGCTATCTAGTGAGGAAACTTGGTACTTATAATTTCTCAATGTTTTGTGTTACCCCGTACAGGATGCAAACAAATAGTAGCGCGCGTCATCCCTATTGACATACTTTTAAACATGAGCGGTCACATTCAGGGAAAATATTAGGGTGGTTTCCGAATATCCCTGAACAATATTAAAAAGTCCATAAGTAGGCTTTCCTCGCAACATCTGAAAGCTAATCTAAAAGTCATATTTATAAAATTTCATAACTGTCTCAAATTAGGGTTTTGTAATGCTGCAGGGATTATAAATTTGTTTATTTAATAGATTCACTAAAAATAATAGAAAATGAAATGTATAGCTTCTATATTTCCTGCAAACCATTGAAGTAATTAAATATTGAGTTACTATCACACATAAGAATATTTTATCAATACATCAAGTTGTTAACACTTTCAATGTATACTATTATATATGTTTTGTTTTCAAATATATGTTTGTTACACTTCATTACATTTTTGGGGGTTCCAGTTCTTCTGATAGTTACGTCCAAGTTTCCACTTTAGAAATAAATTTTGATAATATTTATAGGAAGTTAGGCTACAATGATGTATATACGTACTTATCATTCCATTTCACGAATCTTACAAGTTTTTAGTAAATGTCTCTTTTAAGATAAAAGTAAGAGAATGTCTCTGATTGAAGATTCAGCTCATAGCTAATTTAAACTATATATTTTAGTATAATATTATTTAGATAACGTTTTGGCAGAGTTAAATTGTAAGTTTCGTAGGTTGCAATAGGAGTTAAATAGCTTAAAACAATAACTAAATCACACATGTTTGGACATTGTCAGAAATATCAGTTCAAAGAAATGATTGAAACCACAAAATAACTAGTTACTTCATAAACTATTTGATCCTTAATGACAAAGCATGAAGAAACATTCTTACTAAATTTAACACCATATTTTCTATTATCCACAATATTTTAGTTGAAATGATCACCTGTTTACCTGCATTTCTTCTATTATCTCTAGCAGCACATATTAATAACCATTTGGATTACACGCCTATGTACTAATTACACTGGTGTGTTAGGGATAGGAATTTAGAGGAAGTGTACCCACATTATCGTGGAGGGAGAGTGGAAAACCATTTAGGAATAAACACCATTAGTATACTCGACTGGGATCGAACCCCAATTTTCCCATTTTCAGCAGTTCAGTCTATTGCGAGAGTAGCGCCTTGGACCACGTAGACATCAAAGTGGGTTCTTGATTTATTAAAATAAATTTTAAATTGTCTAGTTAGCTATTTTATAGTTATTGCATAATTTCTCTGAGTTTTAGTTAAATAATTGACTTTAATTTGCCCAGTGAACATCGGCTTTTGTAATTCGTTTGTGGTAAAGTTTACCCTGTAATACAAAAATTAAAATAGTTTTATTCTTCGGCAGCAGCTGCTTGCAAGTCCCGTTAGCTATCATACATCTCCTAGCAGTCGGCGCTCTGTTCACGGATGGTGGAACACCATGTGTGGGAGAGAGAGCTGTCATAGACCTGGGAGTAGTTGTTCACTCTCCCTCTACGCACATGCGGGTTCAAACTTCCGTAATTAGTATCTAAGCACATAATCTGATTGGGTAGTAAGACTGTGATAAATGCGTGTACCAGCTCACTATGCAAGTACGTTTGAGTTTTCGGTTTTGATGATAGTTATGGGAAAGTCGGGGTTTGATTCCTCAGCAAATTTTGTTTTTTTGGGAAAATTTTCATAACTCATTTTCTGTAAAATTGAGATACATTCCCTTAGGAAATCTAATTTATTCAGCCTTACTTTTTTTTTGTGATACATATTAGACAGGTAGAACGATGGGAGAGTCTGTGTTGCTGTAAACGGCTATTATAGGTTTTAATTAATATTTAGGGATTTTTTTTTCTTTTCTAGTAGACTTTCCCTTCTCCCTCGCGGGTGCGGCACTTATTTCACTATAGGCATGAAACAGACCCTACAGTGTTTACTTTTTTTGTTAACAGATGATGCGACAATGTCGTGAAAGGATAGGTATTATTATTAGCACCGCGTCTTACTACCCGTTCGGGTTGTATGCACTTACGCTAATGTGTAATGGTAGGGTGATTGGGGGACCTACAGTTTAACGGGGAATCCGAACCACGGTGGAGGCCTGGCATTCCACATATTCACAAGTCTTGTCAGAGGTGAAGGAAGTGTTTGGCAATAAGATAAATCTGTACCAGGACCCGTGATTGAACCTCAGAACCCTCTAGCACTTGGGACGGCGGTCACCTTCATGTTTGAATCCGGTGTCAATGACTGAGTAATCCGTTACTAATAATTATAGCACTTTTTAGTAGGAGAGAAAGAAAAATAAGTTTATTTTTTTGTTTCAAACGTCCCAGGTTTGAATCCTATGCCAATCAGTTAGCTTTGCAGTCGGAACATTTTCTTCGTTTTGGAAGCCTGACTGGCTTCGAAACGGGATCGCAAAAGATAATGGGGTCGCTGCTATTAACAATATGGTCTACGGTTAAAACCGTATGAGCTCATGAGGTCGTGTACCTCCAAGGAGGTTAATGAATGAGTATGTAAGGAGCTCACTACCATTAACATGTTTAAATGGCTCGCGTCATCTAACGACCTTCACGGGTCATTACCGAGAGGGGATTTCCCCCGATATTGTAGTGGTCAGAGATAATTATTTTGGCTCTAATGGCTAGGCTATGTGGGAGTGATCTCTTTGTGCTCAAGACCCACTACCGCACTCCTGATAAAACTAGCAGGTTTCATTTTGGAGAAAAATTACTTCAGATTTCTGGACAAAATCTACGTACAAATTAAAGGTACTGCCATGGAAACACGGTTGGCCCCCTCGTATGCAAACTTGTATATGGGGAGACTAGAACGTATGTTCCTGGGCAGACAACCACTACAGCCCCTTTGTTGGTTCAAGATACATCGATGACATCTTTATGATCTGGTCCAGCTCCGCTCAGCAACTCGAGTCCTTCCTGGCAGACCTCAACAAATTTTCACCGCTAAGATTTACCTGGAAAATATCCACATCCAGACCTCACACTCCATCAGGGACACTTGAAAACAACAGTGCACACCAAGGAAACTAACCATCAACAATACCTTCATTATGACAGCTGCCACCCTATGAGCACAAAGAGATCATTCCTACATAGCCTAGCCATTAGAGCCAAAAGAATAGTCTCCGACCACAATTACCTTTTACAATACAATAAAAAACTGCAACATGCTTTTAAGAAGAGGCTACCCCAAAGAACCGGTGTGTAGTCAAATACACAGAGCTCAAAAAAGCGGGCCCACGACATCAACAGGAACAAACAACATCATCCCTCTGGTCACTACATACCACCCTGGATTCCACAAACTCAACAATCTCTTGAAAACAGGTTTCCCCATACTGCAATCCTCCACCACTACACAACTTGTCTTCAAGGAACCTCCTAAAGTAACCTATAAACAACCAGCCAATCCACGCAACTTACTTGTAAAACCCAAACTGCCGGACCCCACTATTCAACCCGAACCCAAACAAATATCAGGTTCCTTTCCCTGCAACTGCACCCCCTGCAAAACACATAAACCAACAAATTCATTCTCCAGCAACATAACCAAAATAAATTATCCTATAAAAGTCCACCATACTTGTGATTCTGAAAACCTCATCTACCAACTGGAATGCAACCAGTGTCAAGCACAGTACATTGGTCTCANAACCAGTGTCAAGCACAGTACATTGGTCTCACAACAGAAACACTAAGAAGGAGAATGAATGGTCATCGACATGACACAAAAATAAAGAGAAGCCTGTAGCAGCACATGCCAAAACCCATAATCTGGACTTTAATAACTGTTACACAACCAAGGTGGCCAAATCCCTGAACAAAGTAATATGCAACCCTTCACAACTAAGGATATGGGAACTGGCCCGTCAATATATCATCAAATCCAGACAAGCCCCTAACCTCAACCTTAGATAATTCCTCTCCTTCCTACAAGCACACTTTTTATTAGATTCAATATAACATTATTCATAGTGCTGCTATCTATACAGTGATGTCACAACTGAAAAAACGTCAGTTGTGGACAGTCAACCTTACAGTTCAACCAAAAGCATCAGTCTACTCTTTTAATCCGATGAAGCTGTTTGTGACAGCAAAAGATTGTCCTTGAAAATATGTTTGTGTTTTTTTTTACTGTTATATCAAAACAATTTCTACTCCAGTATCACCAAGGTAAATGTACTGGCTATCCCTTCTAATTTAAACCATGATTTAGCCTAGTGCTCTATTCCACATAACCTCAATTTATATGTAATAGGTGACCTGGTGGTCTAGGGGTAAGGTGTCAGACTTTTGAGCTGGGGTGCGGGGTTCAATCCTCGGTCCCGGCACAGATTTATATGATTACCAAACCCTTCCTTCACCTCTGACAAGGCATCTTGTGAATGTGGGGAATGCCAGGCCTCCACCGTGGTTCGAATTCCACGTTAAACTGTAGGTCCTCCATTTCATCTCTCAATCACCCTACCATTACACATTAGCATATAATCCGAACGGGTAGTAAGACGCGGTGCTAATAATAATAATATATGTAATAATATCTCAATAACCAGATTTTCTTTTTTAAATTGTTATTGGTAATAATATTAGATTATTAATATAAGGTAATTACTATACATACTTAAAACAGTCACATTAAGTATTAAAGTGGAGAAAATAGGTAATAATGCAATTACCCAAATTTAAGCTGCGTGCTTTTCACCTTGTTATATTTCTAAGAGAGCACTAAATCCCACACACACTCAAGTGCTGTCTCCTCTTAGTGAAAGTGTTAATACTCCAGCACCCATTCAAAACAAGGCACTATGTTCTCATGTTCTCTAAGATTTATATAGTAACATTTAAATGCCACTTTTTAGCAGTTTTATTTATAGTCCCCTTTATTTAAATTTGTATTATTATAACTTATTTTTATGACAAAGAGGCTCAACAATTTCCTAAAAATAGTTAATCAAAATTAACATTGTTTCACTATACATTCAGTTACTTCACATTTCTTCAGTAAATTTAGTTTCGTAACTTTCTAGAATAGATAATTGAAAGAATAAAAAGTGTTTTTGTTAATTTGAAATGTTTTCAGTGGAATTTAATTTATTGTACTAAAAGTTTTTGAATGTCTGCCTATTTTAAATATTTTTTATTTATGAATTCAATCATATCTATAATATCCGCATTAATGGGCGGCTTTGCTTGGCCGTCAATTATTATCATCATGGATAATGTGAAAGTTGTATATAAAAATTGTATTATTTTTACTGTTTAACAAGTGTTATTAGATTTAACCACAAATTTGTTGGTGGAGGATAGCACACTCACGGGTAGTCAAGAGTCTACTGTATATCAATTTCTCAATATAATCAAAAGTCGTTTTTTTCGACTGACACATCTCTGTAAGATGGTATCCTTTCTTTGAATGACAGGTGTCGAATTTTGAAGCAAGAGTTGAAATATTGTCTTCTTCATACGATAATGAAGAATAAACTTGATAATATCAATATTCAGTTCTTTGTGAACACATTGAATATACCGTACTTTCGGTTATTCCTCCACAAAGGGTGAACCCAATGCTGTCTTTTATTAGTTGTCCTGCAGTTTATTCAAATTTGCAAGGTTTACATAAGCAAGGTCATCTTAAGATGAGTCCATGATGATGACTGAAATAATCATGTTCATAGGCACTTGTGGTTTGTTGACGGCAAAGATCCCAAATCACCGCCACACCACACCCTCACCATGTCAATGGGCGCCCTGCCTAAAATAATATATATTTTGATACTGCTTAGTAAACGCTAGGAGATGTGGCAAGAATTTTCCGTTTTATATTATTATTTATAAATATTGCATCCCCTCCTTCACTTTACACCCCTTCATTTCTCACCAAATCATATCCAAGTAGACTTATTAAATTATACGAGAGGCTTGAATTTAACCATCTTTCATCATCAAGGCATGAAAGAGAACAGAAGAAAAAACTGTAGTGATTTAATGGAGACTGCACGTTCATGTGCACTATTTGTAGTGCTTGGGAATTTCGTGCTAAAGTGACTTAAGGAGGAATATGGAAAGTAGGGAATAGTGGTCAGAGTTAACTTTCACCAACATCAGCAGGCAAGCAACATAATGAGCGAAAAAACTTTGTGATGGGGCTGGACAATACTAAAAGGTAATTTATATTGGACAGTGAAATAAAAAACAACACTTTAAAATGTAAAGAGCTTACCTTCAGCTATGGGATTTTCATAAATAAATAAACTATTTGCTTGCACACAAATAACAAACACAATTCTTAAACTATTGCACAAAAACACAAATAAGTTAAATATAAAATTTAAATTGCAGAACAATAATAATAAAATAAATATTGCCCACATTAAAATATTACAATGAAACCAAATTAAAATTGAGTATACAGTTTGTGTGACTTACATTCACTTCAGTAATTCAAGTTCTTTAGATATATACATAGCTCTAATTGGCAGGGCCTCCTTAGCTCACTCTTGCACCACACCCTCATCATTAGCACTGATCAACTTGTCTGCCATAGAGCAATGAGTACAATTTTTCGCTTTAATATCAGATGAAAATAATTCACAGCTCTGATGTCAAAATTACTGCTAGTCAGACAATATTATTGAAGTTGTTAAACAAACACCTGCGGTTATTCAAATGAACACTAGATGAGACACACACAGACCAACATAATGCGCAATTATTATTAAAATTCATTCAACATAACTTTGTTCTCTGCTTAAATATATATGAAATTGTGCTTTTACTTTAAATAAATGTTAGCCTATGTTTTACACAAATATATAGTTTTTTAATACTTTATATTTAGTTTTTTCTCCCATGTTTCATACAGTAGCCACCAATTCGCGCATGCTTAAGGCACCCTTCTATTTTACATTTAGGCTTTGTTCCTCCGTGTTTTAAACAATAACCACCTCCTTGAGGACTTTTAGGGCAGCCTTCTTCTTTACACTCCCGCTTTGTTCCTCCATGGTGCAAACAGTAGCCTCCTCCTCGACATGTTTTAAGACAACTATCTTCTTTACATTTAGGCCTTGTTCCTCCATGCTTCATACAATACCCTCTTCTTTGAACAATTTTATGACAACCTTCTATATTACATTTAGGCTGTGTTCCTCCGTGCTTTATACAGTGACCACCTCCACGGGCATTTTTAAGACACCCTTCTATTCTACATTTAGGCCTTGTTCCTCCATGCTTTAAACAGTAGCCTCCTCCTTGAGCATATTGAAGGCAGCCTTCATTTTTACATTTAGGCTTTGTTCCTCCGTGCTTAACACAGTAGCCCCCTCCTTGAGCCTTTTTGGAACAACCTAATTCCTTACATTTAATTTGTGTTCCTCCATGACTAATACATAAACCTCCTTTAACAGCATATTTTGTGCAACTTATTTCTTTGCATTCAAATTTAGTATTTATACCTCCATGCTTCAAACAGCAACCTCCTTTTTTAGCATATTTAGGACATCCTTCTTCTTTACATTTGGCTTGGGTTCCTCCATGCTTCACGCAGTATCCTCCACCTTTAGCATACTTGGAACATCCTTCTTCTTTGCATTTAGCTTGGGTTCCTCCGTGCTTCATGCAGAATCCTCCTCCTTTAGCAATCTTAGCACAATCTTCTTTCTTGCACAATGCTCTAACTATTTTATGCTGACCTGATTTAGAAATCTCCTTTGTAGTTTTTTTTTGTGATGGTCCATTTTGTTTCAAGAAAGGGCGAGGTGTTGAGTCACCTGGTTCTGTCTGCAAACAAAATTAACAAACGCAAAGTTAACAGGTGTGTAATATTGACCCTAAATAAACTAAAAGTATAATATTAATAATTTGCAATAATCAATTTTGGTTATGTAAGCAAAATTTTCTAACATAATGGTTTTCAATCTGTAGGCCCTCAATATTTTAGGCAAATCATTACTTTGGTTTATTCAATGGCTTGTCAGGTGAGAGCTGACACATTTCTTTCTACCTGAAGCAGGGTCAGGGTTCAAAAATATCATATTTTTTATAAAACTATCAAAATAGAGGATGTATTTTGATATTTATACAAATATTAAAATATCCGATACATATATGATATAATCAAGGTCTTATATCTATATCATATACATATGATCCAGGTGTTGATATATATGGTAACATATTTCAAATCAATGCATTGATACACACACGTCACAAACCCACACTATGTAAGTGTTTGTGTAGGTAAATTGTACCTATCTAAAGAGAGAGACATACATGTACACATTAATAATCACTTGTATTTACCATTTTATTATGAAGTATGAAAAAAAAATTAATGATGTTAGTCAAGGCAACTAAATTAGGGTTTTTAGGCTACAATTCTGTTTTCAATACTTTATTAACACATTTACATACATAAATACAAGTTGTGAACACAACCGTGAACAGTCAAAAAAATTGTTAAATCAATGCTCGTGAGTGTGCTAAACTTGAATGTTATATTAAGATTAAGGTTGTTAGAACAAAAATAAAAACAAGAATTTTCAGTCTGTCTCATATCTTCATCTTGGTTTAAAAAAATAACTGTTCACTAAATTAACATGTTGCCTTTCATCTTCCAATTCCTCTGACTCAGGCCAAACCTATTCCAAGTTTGTTTTTTTACTGCACGAATCTTTGTTCAAGTATTTGAACAAGGATGTTAACTTACTTACCCTTACATTTCCCAACCGATTTCTTAATTTTAACTGGACTAGTCAAAACTAAAAAAAAAGTGTTCAAGGCCAGCAGTTGCTGCAACAACTGTTCACGCAAATCTAACCACCACTTTCTTAGCTTTCCCCAATCAAACCACACAAAAGATGAGAGGAAGTGGAAGGAGATACCATGGTGGAATAGCAAAGAGAAGGAAGCAGTGGGGGAGAAAAACAAAGCATTAAGGTGTTTTAGTAATAGGAATGAGGAAACAAAGGAAGATTAGAGGGAAAAGGATATGGCATAGGAAGCCACAAATGCTTGGATGAAAAGAAAGGACAGAAATGCTGGAAAGGATGTGGTAGGTAATAAGGTGTAATATAGCCAAGTAAGAAATAGGGCGAGAGAGAAAAGACAAGTTAAAATAACAGGAAAAGAAGGTAGAATGATGAAGACAGGAGAAGAGAAGGAAGTATGGATGGGATGACAGTGAAACAGAGGAATATGAAGAATTACCAGAAGATTATGTAGTGGGTTTTACAAGGAAAGAGGTTGGGCTGATGCATTAGAGAGAATGCAAAAGTGAAAAACACCAAACTAGATGTTAAAAAGAATCATCATGATCTAATGTTTCTATTAGACAGGCTCAGCCATTTTGCTTTTATGGTTGGAATAATCATAATCAAAGTAGAAAGAACACTGAAAATGAAAATTGGCGTATCTAGAGGTTTGTCAGCCGATCAGTTAGTTCACTCAAGGTCGTGGTGGAATGGTTCAGAGTGGCTAATCCAGGACTCTGTGGTAATGCTTGGAGGCTAGAGGCTTGACTAGTGGGTAGTGGTAAGCGACGCTCTGTTCAAACAGCGAGAGGTATTTAGTTGAGTTAATAGCAGTCACAGTGCAGTGTTGAGGTGCGTTTTTCATTATGTTTATGTCAACTCTCTTTAAGAAATTGATTACACTCAAAAACATAACTTAAAAACTTGTGTTTAAAGATCTTGCTCAGTTAATGGATTTAATATGAGAACTTGGTGAATGATGATTTTTTTTTAATATCTATATCTGAGTAAGGAGTCAATTGATTTCCTACTTTTCAAACTAGAAGAAAGTTTGACAAAAGCAACAACACATTTTAGAGAACCGATTAGTGCTGAACAAAGACATGTTATTAATCTGAGGTAGTCTTTTATTATTATTATTAAAAACAATTTTAAAATAGTAATTTTTATGTCATATTATCATAGTTTAATATGTATCTAGGTAGGAAAACAAAAGTGAGCAAAACACTAGTTTAGTCATTATTCTAGTTAACAAAATCAAAAATCAGCAAGTGTATTACACAGTTACAAATTTGAGAAATAAAAACAGGACTCTTAATTTTATAAATCTTCCAACTAGACCAAATATGGGTATATCACAATCACAAAGGTTATATAATTTCCAGAATAGTGCTGTTCGAATCAGGGAAACCTTCTTAAATTTTATAACGGAGTAGTTCGTGTTCCTTGGCAAAACGACTAAGCTCTTACAGAAAATATTTTGTATAATATCAATAATTAACACAAATAGTAAAAAATAATTTAATTTGGAATGTTTAATCTTCATATATTAATTAACGCATGTAACAAAAATACTTTAACTAACCTGAAATGTTTAATTTTCTAATATAAATACTTAATGAATATAATAAACAATACTTTAACTAAACTGGAATGTTTCATTATCCACATATTTCTTCCAAGGACCTGTTTTAGTTACCCCACATTCTTGTGAAGGACCTCACTGGGATCCCATAACCAAAGGTCACTTCACCAAGTGGTGATTGTGAGAAATATAGGTCCTCATGACAGACAGCTGTACCAAACAATGATTAGTTTGTTTGGTTGAACTTGTGGCATATTGGAATGCTATAATACCTTTAACATGAATATATAGTGAAAATGGCCAATACTACTTTCTGCAAAGATATTATTCCATATGTTGATGATTATGTTGAACAGATTGTACACTCAACATTAATAATGTGCATAGTTGCAACCTAGGACAGCGATTACATTCCTAGTCTTGAAACAATGGCGTCTGTGCTGATCATGTACATTCCAGTTAATAGGGATGACCCGGGACAGAATGACTGACTAGCAGGACAGTCACCAGAGGATGGTGTTAAACTTAAACCTCTGCATGTTTCATGAATATAGGTGACTGATGGTAGTTTATACCACGTATCAAGTATCATCTTTTGTAAACAATTGTATATGTTATTAAACTAGTTAGGTATGTAACAGTAAACATCTCTGGTGTTATTTAAATGTGTGGGTGTGCTCCCATACTCTATGAACTGGCGACTGCTCATAACAATTACTTTAAGAAATGTTATTCAAATATTGTTACATTTTTAAATTATATTAATTTATACTTAGTTTAGAATATAAATTAAGTTTAGTGAAATAAACATAGCTTATAAATTATTTATTTTTTCCCATCTAAACGTTAACTATTTTTTTAAAAGGAGAACATTTGACAAATTGTACTCTCTCATATTTTATGTGTACAACCGTGTCGGCAACTACAGGTCGGACCGGTATAGATATGTCCTGACTTCCCATCTATAGCATAGTTTTGGTAAGAAGAACAGTATAGCTACCATTCCATGTAAACAACATGTACTCACATAACATTCCTTATTAACCCGAGGCAGGACCAGAGGTATACAACATTCTTGATAGTAATCAAAGTCCTTTTCTTCCTTCAGAACTACTTCAGGTTCTAACAGATCAGTCTAAAGGGGGGAGAAACATAAATAGCTCAATTAGAATGAACATCTTGGAGAGATTGACAAGATATCATGAGACATCAGCATTGACATTGGGGGTCATGTGGTTTATGGCACCAGTCTCACTGAGACTGAACTACTGTGGTTATCATGTCGAAATATAGCTCTCTGAACATGATACATTGTATGCTTAGAATCACTATTCACAATATATCACTTTTTTTTCCAGTTTCATGTTTATATTAAGGAGGGTGAAAGGTACCACAAATTTGGGAGGGGGAGAGAGATTAAACAAATTGGAGTGGGAAGAAATAATTTGTCAACAGTCATCAGTCACGACCGATGGTTAGCAATAAAAAACTGGGGTCCTAATTATTAAATTATTACTGGCGGGGGCCTCGACAGCTCCAAATACAATCCTAATTATATAAAGCACATATAATTATACTTTATTGTGTATGGATTCATTTTTTTAAGAGTGAGAGAAATTAATTTTATAGAAGCTTTGAACTATACTCGCCATCAATAACACGTCTAAATAAAGTTAAAATTGACTGTGGCTCTTTGAGTCGACTCGGTAAGTAAATATTATTGAAGAAAGACGAGGACACGCAATGGTCCAATATTTAGAGGTTTTTCGACACCAAATATTATAAAATGTTTTAGAGACAGTTCATTTTATAAATAATTGCTATGAAGGATGATAGGTAAAACATTCAGTAGTATAGCACATTTTAAAAACAAATCAAGTTTTTTATTTAACTTTTATAACCTTCATCTATTTAAGACAGAGAGCTTGGGCAGATGAGTTAATCTTAGCATTTAATTAGCTTACAATTTATTTTTGAATGAATTTTTAAAACTAACAGCACCAAAACATTTTCTATGGTACTTTTTTTTTTTTGCTATATAGTCCTTTCAAGTGGTGCAGGCTAGGTTATCCACCAAGACCGAAAATAATTTCAATGAAAGATTAAATAGAAATAAATAACTAAAGAATAATATAGAACCACTAACATGTGTCACTTGCATTTAAGCTAAATTTTAAGGACAAGAGTACAGCACCTTATATTCAAAAGTATACTGCAAGTAGAGGAATTTTCCGATATAATCAGAAAAATCTAAAATTGAGAAATTTCAGAATGGGGTTTGAGAAAATGGGGGACTATAATAATAAAAAACTTTTAGATGATGTAGAAAATAAAAATTTGGCTGACAGGTAGAGAAAAAGCGTCAGATAACTAAATAAACATTCAAATTTGAAATTTCTAAGAGACAATTGGAGAAAAGGGTTGGTTTGGGGTGGTTCAAAACTTCAAAAAGCAGATACTGCCCAATGTGGAAGGAAAGTGAACATTGGCAGGCAGGTAAAAATACCACTCCAAAAGGATAGTGAAGTCTGAAAATATCAAAACTTTGTAAAACAAGAGGTTGGTGGTCATAAACTGAGAAAAACACTTTTAGGTGTGGTAAAATTTAAATTTGTCTGGTAGGTAGATGTTAAACATTCTAATTTGATACAGTAGTTTGATATGGTGCTGCTTACCTGTGTAAATAATAATGGGTTAAACTGATATTTATATAATATAATGTATAGGTATATTATTATTATTATTATTATTATTATTATATTGTCCAACCTGATGCATCATCATCTACTATACACAGGTATGTATTTGTAGGGGGTCCAAAGTACACCAACTTTTAATAAGAGACTCGTGTTCAGAAACGCAACATTTGCGCGTTGTAGACCAGAACTGTTAGTACATTCAGTAATATGAATAATTCTACAATAATTGCTTCAAATGATGAACCCCAATTGCGATGCAAGCATTGCACCTGCCAAGTATGTTCTGGTACTCTCTTTCAAAAATGTGAGGTCTCATTTGGATTTCTCGTCCTGCGGCAAGATCTTCCTCAGCATTTTCCATTGGCCCCCCAGGAAAAGGTATTGTGAAGTTAAGTCCTGCCATTCTATTGTCCGAAGTAACCTCAGTTGGCAAGTGAAAAGTTTGGTGGCACACCATCTTGTTGAAGCCAAATTTGTTGTTGAATTCCCAAGGGTAAGTCTTCCAACAATTCTGGCAATACTTATTGCATGAATATCAAATAAACGAGAACCAATTAAACGACTGGCGACCATATATATTGATGTTGGAATCTAGTGGAGGGTCATCCATATCAAATCAAACAATAAATAATTTATTTTGAACCTTGATGGCTCAGATTACTGATTTTTGATGTCTGATTATATATATTGCCCACATGGAAATTTTGAATATCTTTTTTTCTATTAATTTTTAAAAATCGAAAATAATGCCTGAATTATCGTGAATTCAATGTACGAAAATGCCAATTACTCTGAAACCATTAGTGCCAGAGAGCTGATCCAGGGCTTGTTATAAAGCTCTTTTAAAGGGTGTTAATTTGATGTGTAACACAACCCAATAAGGGTCAAAATAATTTTCTGACACATTTTCAAAATTTAGATTTTTTTAAATCTCAAAAACACAATTTTTCATTTTTTTGAGAAAAATGTATGCTACAAATACATGTTTCACAAGACATTATGCAAAAGTACAGCATGGGATGACAATGGAATCATAATTATTTTATTTATTTTAGTTATATAGCAGTGCAATGAAATCTGGGGTATTCCGTGCATGAAAGTCAATATTTTTGTCACTTAAAGTAGTGTTTACATGCACAGACTTCCAGTCCCTCCTGGCCAGTTGCTTGCTATCCTCTGGACGTGTTACATGTGTTCTGTGTTTGAGTGATTTATTTCTATTGGTGGTATTTGTGTGATACACAACAGTTGTGTTGCTATTATTCTTAGCAGTTCAGCACAACCTTTTTCCATATTATGAGAACGCTCGCTCTGGTCAAAATGGCAGTCATCAAAAAACAAAAGAACTGGTCGGTATATTCAATGAAACCCTGCAATCCGTTCAACCGTTCAATCTTTAAGGAATGTAAGAGGATTGATGTGTTTACTGGATAGTTGGGAAAGAAAATCTTGGGCAGGAAGATTTGCAATAGCAGGTCCAAGTAATGAGGAAAATGTAGAGTTCGTTGACCCTGACACATTAGATTTAATGAACAAGTCACTGTCATTTATAGGTGAACGTTAGACTAGAAACAAAACTACTTGCGATACAATCGTCAGATAAGGTGGAACAAAGTCTTAATGTTGAAAATTAGATGTTGACACAATTTAAGGAAAAATTGAAACAGTCAAGTTCACGAAGTAAAAAACTAAAGATTCTTTCAGTATTGCAAAGAAATTGGTCTATAGCAAAAATTCCGGACACATTTTTTACCATCAATTATATGGCACAAATTTATAAAAAATGAGTTGCCCAGAAAGGTATTTTATCTTCCCCTGACCCGAAGCCCAGAAAAACACTCAATGAGGTGAGTGCATCATTAGTAAAAAACATTTACAACAATGATGAAATAAGTAGAGTTATGTGTGGGAGTTGTCTCTGTAACAGAAGGGAGTACTTGTGAGTCTGCATCTCCCTCCCCCTCTCCTAATTTTAACATGTTTAGAGCATAAGTGTATTTTTTATATATGTTTAATGGTTTTTTATGGTAGGAATTTAAAAATACACAGGTAAATATGTAAGACTTAGCCTGAGCGTCTTACACCAGAATAGTGAGAATATGCTGATTGCCAAAGGGTTGAATGGTCTATACCAGGGTGTCACTCTCGCATTAGACTAGACTGACAATGTTGGGGAGAAGGGGTCTAGAGTCCCATTTGGATGTAATGAGAGAGGTTTCTCATGAATAGTTTTCCAATCTCCTGCAAATGTTGGTCCTTTTTCTCTAAATTCTACCTTCCTTAGCTCTAGCAGATTAGCATAATTAGTGCATACACGTACAAGCCGGATGGATAGTAAGACACTATCAAGAAAAGTCACCTACGAAGGTTATTGTAGTGCTAGTAAAATAGAAACACAAACTTGGCCTCTCGAGCAAAACTTATCAATAGCTGTGATGAGAGTGGTCTGTCAAAGAGACCGCCGGTTCCTTCTCCCCTCCCCCTCCTTATCAATAGCTGTGATGTGAGTGGTCTGTCAAAGAGACCGCCGGTCCCTTCTCCCCCCCCCCTCCTTATCAATAGCTGTGATGTGAGTGGTCTGTCAAAGAGACCGCCGGT
>CABFVX010007937.1:7167-27342 GCA_902151425.1 Timema shepardi
TATGATGTAGTGAGGTGGACTGGATATAACTAGCTCAAGATAGGGATATGATGTAGTGAGGTAGACCGGATATAACTAGCTCAAGATAGGGATATGATGTAGTGAGGTGGACTGGATAGAACTAGCTCAAGATAAGGATAAAATGCAATGAGGTAGACCAGATATAACTAGCTCAAGATAGGGATATGATGTAGTGAGGTGGACCAGATATAACTAGCTCAAGATAGGGATATAATGTAATGAGGTGGACTAGATAAAACTAGCACAAAAAAGAAAGTGTGTAATGAAATGAACAGGATGTAGATAGCACAAGATATGAATAGGGTGTAATGAGGTGGATTGGATAGTATTATCTCAAGATATGAATAGAGTGTGGGAAACCATTTATGAAAAATCACCCTGGGTAGACCTAACCAGGATTTTAACCCCGATATCTTCATCATAATTAAACCAATCCAACAAGAGAGTAACGCCATATTCCTCTCAGCCACTGAATCGGGTTTTATTGTAGGTAATATATAGCATCCTTCTTCAGTGGCTGCATTGTGTTGGACAGGACTTCAGATGACAAGGATATTGGAGTTTGTATCCCGTTTGGATGTATCGACGTTGGTTTATCATAAATTGATTTAAACTCTTCCTCCACGCAAATGACGCGTGCAATAAATCTAAATTCAAACTTTCTATTCTTCCCTAACCCATGAGTGCGTTTTTGCACTTATGCGTACAGCCTTAAAAAGTTAGTAAGACTCGGTGTTAAAAGTTATTGAAAAAAATTATAGATTTTAACCAATCAAATACTAAAACGTTTGTAAAATAAACAGTATTCCTAATTCACACCTCGCTAGGGTAAGAGAAAGAGCAGATATTTCGGATGGTTTGTAAGGCACGATAGGGGTGGGTGGTAATATATTCCTGTAGTAGCACTGGTATCGTCAAGATACACTCACTCGTGTCGTTGCTGACGCGAGACAGACATGTGCATGACAAGACATGTGGGCATTATACACGAGCGAGCGTTTATGGCGCAGTTAACTCAAATAAACGCATGGCTGATAATCACGAATTTTCACACACACAAAAAAAAATTCCCTTCCCTCTTGATATTTAGCTTGGTACCAGGTCCTTGGAGGGTACATTCAGGAACGTCTCTCCAATGGAGGATAAAATATGGGAGACGACATTATATGGAAACAATAATAATAATATTTAGCACCGCGTCTTACTACCCGTTCGGGTTATACGCTTTAAGTACTAATTACTCTAATGGATTAGGAATTTGGAAGGTTGAATTAGAGGAAGTGAACCCGCATTTGCGTGGAGTGAGAGTGGAAAACCATTTAGGAAAAAACACTCCCAGTTCACCCGACCGAGATTCGAACCTCGATCTCCCCGTCCTCAGCAGTTGAGCAGCTCAACACGACTAACTCGTTAGCCAACTACATCACCGAGGCGGGTTATATGGAAACAAATCTTGCCTATAAAGTTGAGGTTTGCTTGAAAATAAAAGTGATATTTTTTTTGGTCACTGTGTCTCAGTATCCTCTCGGGCTATTCACATAATAAACCTGCTTCGGTGGCCACATGGTCTGAGTTGCCACTCTCGCAATCAACTAAACTGCTGATGGCAAGGAGATCAGGGCTAGAATCCCAGTTGGGCGTAATAAGGGAGGTTTTTCCAAAATGATTCTCCACTTTTCCTCTGCACAAATGTCAGTTCACTTCTTCTAAATTTAACCTTCCTTATCTTTAACTTCTTAGCGTTATTAGTACATATGAGTATAATCTGTACAGGTAGTAAGATGCGATGATAAAAAAAGTAGTAAGTGTGCGATTTTTAAAATATATATTTTAAAGATAGAAATTAAATAATCGTATTTCTTTATTGAAAAAGAAATAAAAGATAATATTTTCACCACGAGTTCCCTCAGAGATTGTCACCGAGTTTAGTAAATTGAGAAATAAAAAAATATTTCCCCCATAAAATCTGCAGTTCCCTCAGAAATTGTCACCAAGTCTGGTAAATGGAGAGATTAAATAATATTTCCCCCATAAAATCTGCAGTCCCCTCAGAGAATGTTACCGAATATAGTTTAGGAATGTAGAAGATAATCTTCCCTCCACAAGACCTCAGAAGTTGTAACCTCGTTCAACCATCTCGTCCACTTGTCCCAGCAGGGAACTAACCCTAACACTCTAGTACCATTTCATTGCGGTCTGTAATTGCTAACGAGACCAGTGTGTGCTCCTCTGTGTTTGGTCATGATTGGAGCACAAGGGTTAGGTGGAGGGGGGGAGGTTGTCTTAACGACCTTCTGTGGACTAGGTTTGTGGTCAAACCACCTCCTGAAAAATGGGGTTTGTCTGCTAATATACTAAAGAACTAGCTCTTCTTGTGGGATGAAAATGGGGAAGCGAGGTTAGATAAAGGTGATCATAAATAAATAGGTTTGTGTAGTAAGAGATTATAATTTAATTGGGCGGAACTGGGCGTGATCAATGGAGAGAATTGTTATATTAGAATAAGATATGATACAACTAATTTTATAATTTATTGTAACATTTTTTATCATCGCATCCATCTACCCATACAGATCCATCACAATTTAACTACGGTGATACCTGATTCGGTGGCCACGTGCCCTAACGCGCTATCCTTGCAGTAGGCTACATTGCCGATGACAGAAAGATTGAGGTTCGAATATAGGTCGGAAGTACTGAGTATGGTTCTTCCAAAACTGGTTTGCACATTACCTCCACGCAAATGTGGGTACACCTCGTATTAATGTAACCTTCCTATTCCTAAAACCATTAGTATGATTAGTACATAAGTGTATAAACTTAACGGGTAGTAAGACCCGGTGCTAAAATGTATATATACTTTCTAAGACACTCACTAAGAGAGTTTGATAATTTTTCCTTCTTTGATATCTAGGCGTTATTAAAATATCTACAATTTGATATCTAGGCGTTATTAAAATATTTACAATTTGATATTTAAGCGTTATTAAAATACTTACAATTTGATATCCAGGCGTTATTAAAATACTTACAATTTGTTATCCAGGCGTTATTAAAATACTTACAATTTGATATCTAGGCGTTATTAAAATACTTACAATTTGTTATCCAGGCGTTATTAAAATACTTACAATTTGATATCTAGGCGTTATTAAAATACTTACAATTTGATATCTAGGCGTTATTAAAATATTTACAATTTGATATCCAGTTGTTATTAAAATATTTACAATTTGATATTTAAGCGTTATTAAAATACTTACAATTTGATATTTAGGCGTTATTAAAATACTTACAATTTGATATCTAGGCGTTATTAAAATACTTACAATTTGTTATCCAGGCGTTATTAAAATACCTACAATTTGATATCTAGGCGTTATTAAAATACTTACAATTTGATATCTAGGCGTTATTAAAATACTTACAATTTGTTATCCAGGCGTTATTAAAATACTTACAATTTGATATTTAGGCGTTATTAAAATACTTACAATTTGATATCCAGGCATTATTAAAATATTTACAATTTGATTTGAGTTGTTCTTTACATTTCATAATAGGCTTAGTCAACAAGATTTGATTTTTAAATACTCATAAAAAATGAGAATTGGCATCGTATATTAACTTAAAATTCAGGTAATCCTTAGTTGGCACACTAATTGGAAAATTTTGTCATCCCCGGTATAAAGCATCACGCTCGTGTTCGGTTGGATTGCTGGGGATCAGGGTTCGAATGCTGTCAGGTTGTATGAAATTGTTTTTTGCGTGGAGACAGTGTGTGAAACCATTTAGGAAAAACCGCCCTCAATACATCCAACAAAGATTCTAACCTCAATCTTCCTTTCATTGGCAGCCTAGCCTACTACAAAAGTAGTGCGTGAGACAACGTGGACACCGAAGTGGGTATTTTCTAATAATGCTCCAAATTTATGTGGGTGTGTCCCTTTCTAACCTAACCTAGCCCAACCTAACCTAATCTAATCATACCTATCACCTATCGTAGTTAATGTAGACCTTAGCCTGAGCAAGTAATAAAACGTTGTGTAAAACCAGACAAAAATACTTATTGGTTGGTATACATAAAAAAAAGTCGCAAAGTTTTGTCTTTTCAAGTAAATGTTTTTATAAATAGAAACAATGTGTTGAGAAAAGTTACATTTAGGTAATGCACTTAATTGGAACAATGTAACTTTTAAGTTAAAAAACTGGCGCCCGCCGTGCAAGTGTGACATTATCAAATTAGGGTTTCAATTTTCGGCTTTTATGGCGATCTAATTGGTTATACTGTAGACAATTAAAATGGTAACCAAGTTTTGTATTTTTTTATTGTGTGAAAGTCGAAATAAAGTGGACGCTCTTTATAAAACTGGCTTACACAAATTTTTCTTCTACTAATTTCAAAGTAGATACAAACTCACTTTTTTAAAAATGTGGCCTAGATAGTGATTTAAATAAAATGAGTCAATTTGAAACTTTACGTTGTACCTTCCGTAAAGACATCCCAAATACCACAGGAGCAGATTTTAATATAACATATAGAGAAAGTACTGTATTCATGAAAATGTGTTACCTCAATATCAATATATTTATTTTTACTTTTGGTGAGATCAGATCAAAGCTTACCCTAATGATTTTTTTCTCACCACGTGTTAACATATTAATTTAGATTATTTTAGGTTTTCCTAGTTTTTACATATCACTAAACAACTCTAAGACAGAAATAATAAAATAATACAGGTTTTGAGTTAAATTTACCAATTGATGACATTATTTTATAACAGTTGGGTGCGTCTGTTTCGTAATGCCAGTTCATGAGTACCACGGTATTTTAATCATTATCTTAATTTACCTAATATATGCCTATTTTATGACACCTGTTCATTAATTTTTTGGACTGAATTTTTGGTAGTGTAATCTATCTGTAGTGTAATAGTTACTGTTCAAAATGCTTTGAGCTTAAATTCATTTTCAAAATGAATTGTATATTCCTCATATTATATAGTTATTTTACCTAAATGTTTAAGATCCTTACAGCCTACTACTGTCCACAACCCCAAATAATAAACAATAAAAAACAAAATAAGCTTTGTTTTTATTTACTCACAGGTAACCACAATTATTTATCAAACCAAGAATTAGAAACAGTTATTGTTTATCTTGCCATCCACTTGCATACAAATGTAAAATCATTAATCTGATGGATTCCTAATAATTTAATTTCAAGGTTTTCTTGCAGTTTTAGTTAAGAAAACTGAGTTTTTTTTTATAAATAATCTACCTTATTCATTTTAATTAATCATTTTAATTCTTGGGTATTAACAACCACTAAAGCACAGACAAATAACAGCAAAATAACAATATAGACTACCTTTACCATACAGCGGGCCTGCTCAGAATGGCTCCATTTGCTAGTGTAAAGCTAGCACCAAATTGTAGGGAAATAAACCTTGAGATACATCTGATACCTCTCTGGGGGGGCCGTATAAGATAAGGCGCTGTTCATCTTCTATATTCAGTCACTGGAGCACTGGTAGAGTCCTCGCGGTATGTTTGGAGCGAGGAATGAATAATTTTGACTTGAATACTGTATACCGAATTCAATAATTTACTGCGTGTAGAGAAAGATGTTCCACTTTTTTCGTGTTTTTTACTAAATATTTTATAGAATGAAAATAAAGAAAAAAATATTATTTTTAGAAAAATGTTGGTTGGGCCTGGCCCCTAAGGACGGGATACCCCTGTTCACGATTAATCTTAACATTTTGTGTGTCCATGAATCCCAAAAGGTGTCGAACTTCAATTATGGTCATCTGTGTATTCCTAGGGCTACAAACTAAAATGTTTAGTGAATTTGCTACAAACTTGTTATTTAGAATTTCTATGGTAACTTAATAGCCCGATATATGGTTTTTATTTTGATTTAAACCCTAAAATTGAGGATAGTTTAGTGATTTTTTTACATTAAAAACTTTTAATTTATTTAAAACGATTTAGTTTGATGAGTATTTGGTGGTGAAAGAGGGTGGGGAAGGGTTGCACAGCAAAAAAATAAAACTTGATTACTTTTTCAGAGAAATATTGATTAAATGGTATCCTTTTTTTTTATCGATGACTGATTTTTAAAAACTTGAAATAAGTTTGATAGTGGCCTCAAGGATTTTTTCTCAAAAAGATTATCTGGGAAGTGTTTAATATGTCTTAAGTATTTGTTAGTTTTTATAAAATAAAATATTTAGGGGTAGGTTACTGTTAACTTATTTTTTTATATTTTAATTAATTTTAAACTTTTTTCTTTCAAAATTTATATTTGAAGAGTGTTTAATATGCTTATCAAATAATATTTGTTTTTATGAGGGAAATAAATTAAGGGACAGTTTATTGGTTGTTGATTTAAAAATAAAATGTTCTCATTAATACATCCCTGATTTAAGAGAAAGCGCGTATGATTGTGTTCTTCTAGTTTGTTTCTACACGATTTTTAAAGGGAGGATTGTTTAAAGGATTTAAACTATCATTATCTTGCACCACAATGGTACTTGTAGAGTGTACCTATAATCCACTTCACCATTAATTTATAGGTGATTGCATATAAAGAGTGATGTGTGTAGGTATGTGACGGCTATTATTTGGAATAGATATACCTTAGTGTATTGTCAAGAAACGCATGCTATTATTCGGCAAATAAGATGTTGACTGGCTCTAGATAGGTATAGGGTGAAATGAGGTGAACTGTATAGAGCTAGCTCTAGATAGGTATAGGGTGAAATGAGGTGAACTATATAGAGCTAGCTCTAGATAGGTATAGGGTGCAAAGAGGAGAACTGTATAGAGCTAGCTCTAGATAGGTATAGGGTGAAATGAGGGGAACTGTATAGAGCTAGCTCTAGATAGATATAGGGTGCAATGAGGAGAACTGTATGGAGCTAGCTCTAGATAGGTAAAGGGTGCAATGAGGAGAACTGTATAGAGCTAGCTCTAGATAGGTATAGGGTGCAATGAGGAGAACTGTATAGAGCTAGCTCTAGATAGGTATAGGGTGAAATGAGGTGAACTGTATAGAGCTAGCTCTAGATAGGTATAGGGTACAATGAGGTGAACTGTATAGAGCTAGCTCAAGATAAGAATGAGTGGCGTCTTTTGTAAGTGTGGCAATACACTTTCTTAATTACACCAAATATATGTCCCTGCACTTTGTATGAGTGGTAAGTGTCAAACCATTTATGCATATACAAAAATCAGTAAACCCAGCCGATATTTGATCAACGACATCCACATCACACACAAACCACACAGCAATAGGCTATTTTACAATCTATGCACCTTCTGGCGTTGGTATAAAGTAGGCCTGTCAAACTCGTTTGATAATAAGGACCATATTTAATAATAATAATACTGAGGGGGTAATTTTTTGGAAAATTTATCAGTGTTGTCATTATCTTAATTAACATTAATTCCTCGTTCACATTGATTATTTGACGGCTGAGAGATGGATGTTGCTTCTTTTATAGCTTCAAGTTATTTTATAAACCGTGAGCTGATATAATCAGTCGGTTCAGAAAGTGCACATTAAATACAACAAATAAATAGAAAAAATAATAATTTAGATCCCATGTTATTTAAGGCAGTAAAATTGATCCTACATATTTTACCAAAAATTTGAAGCTATTTATTTGCCAAAATGTTGTTAATGGTGCAACATTGGTGTAAGCTTTGGCCCAAGTCACTTTCCTTATTGACAATGCGTGTCCGCAAGCCAACACCTCTCGGATGTTTGGTTCTATTCCCCTGTTAGATAACAACATCTAACATACGTATATGCTGACCAAAATTGAAATTATTTAGCACTACAAATCCAAAAATTTTGGGTATTGATTCATGTAGAATATGCAGCCCAGATTTGGTAAACCAGTACCCCTGGTTAGTTCAGTGGTAGATTATTGTTAAGCTAGGCAAAAAACCACGTGTTCTATTTCTATTTCTATATCTCATTTTTCTCTCCCAAGCTTCACTATACAGGTGCACAACTATACAACCGCTAACATTATATGAATAATATTTTAATTCTAAAATAGTGTACTCTGAAAAACTGAGCCCAACAAATTTAAAAGTATAACTTTTTAATATTTATGTTTAATACCACTAGATTGTAAGATTACAAGGCTCTCCGAAATTCATCCAATCTCACAAGATAACCTGTACGGTCGTACGTAATAAATCTATTTTTTGATCTCATTTCTTATAGGCAATTGGGGGACGGGTGGACTGTTGAGTTGGGCTGCAGTAATTGAAAGTTAGGAGGTACAAGTCTTGTATATAGGTATAGAAGATTATACAGAACTTGTTCAAGTAATTTCATTTCATCCAGAACATACCTCTACACTCCCCTCGAAACATTTAATATTCTGATAGCCACGTTACACCGTCCCAACCTTTGGGGACGTACTCTGGTGGCTAGGATAGACCAGCTAAGAGCTCTACGGCCTAACGCACAGGGGTGGGACAAAATATGTGCCCGTGGGCCACACGGGGCTCTGTTTCATGTGGCTGGCTCAGGGCAATTGTTTCTTTTAATTTGGCGTGGGGACAAACAGTTAGCTTCAAGAATTTGTATTGTTTTGCTAGGTTCTTTTTGGAAACTGTTTTTTTCAAGAATAGAAGCATGTTGATTAAATTTTACTTTTTATATACACACCTCTTATATTATTTTGAAAGTGACCAAATATTAATAAAATTGACATTTTTCAATAGAAAGCTGCCAGCTTGATAACAAAAAATAATAAAATGTAACGATTAATAAACATCGATACATTATCTTATAAGAGGTGTTAAAAATATTAACATAAACATTTCAATATTTCTCGAGAAAACTGATATTTCCAAACGTTTGATTTTTCCGCAAGTCCTGTCTGGTAGCTAGCGCCATCTACGGTTTCCATGATACATCTATTCTTATTGTCACGGAAGGATACATTGGTCGGTTGTGAAGCCACGCCACGTCTTTCACCCTCCCGCCCACCATCGCTCAAAATAGGTTTTAAACTTGCACTCGACAGGGCCGAGGGCCTTAAGGTGAGAGGGAAGGGGAACAGAGTTAAGGAAAGTGTTTTTGCAGCTTTTATAGTGAAGACAATTTTAGAAAAAGACACTCTATGGTGAATAGCCATACCGACAAAGTGGCCGCCGTCTGTTGGCCAAGATAGTGACACATTATATTTAAAGAAGGTGTCACATTGCCAGCTAAACGAACCCTCCAGCCGTTAATATCAGTTTTTTAGACCAAATCCGCTGATTTTTTGTTCGTCTCATCACTTGTTCTCACGAAGGTGAGTTGACCCCGTTCAAGAACCACTGCTTCACAAAAAATCCGGAAGCACAGGGGTTCGAACCCATACCTCTGGGTTTGTAGCCAGGAACTCTGACAACTAGATCACAGAGGTGCTATTTATTTATATAAAATATGTCTTCAGTACAAACAGAGAGCTTAATTTTCTTCACGCGCTGATATCAACAGTTGTTGAATATCTCTAAAACGTGTCCTGGAATTTAATGACAAAATTTTATCTTTTCTTCTAATGGCGCTATGCTCATGATATATATTTATCAACTGTTTATATCACCGTGTGAAGAAAACTAAAATATATCTTTCTACTGGAGCAATAACGTGAATCATTTATGATATATTATATTTTAACACCAATGTAGGAAATATAAATAGAGGTAAGAAAATGAATAGTTCACCCTTCAAGGCATATTATTTATCTGCTTATAGCATTTCCCACCTTCCTCTGACGTGTAAAAATACTCACTCTATAGATTTTATTGGATGGCATAAATTTGCATTTTTCAAAAATATTTAATTGTATCCTAGTCTAGATAGACATATGCTTCCACTAACAAATTTAATCTATATCTTGGTAGACTACTTATTGTTGACAATTCTATTAAATAAACCAAATAAACTAAAGAAAAGTTGCAAAAAACTACTTTAAGATTTAAAAAAAAAAATGTTTTTATGACAATGTAGGACTATTTTTAGAATGAAATAAGAATGTATGATTCTTGTTTTTATGTTTTTTCCTTAAGACTCGCAGAATAAACCCAACGCTCGCTAGCATTGGCAATCCTATTCCATTCACGGTAGGAATTGACTTCTGAAAGGCCTTTTTCCCTATCATAAATCTACTATATAGTAGGATATTGGTAGGAAAAAAGACCTTTCTGAGAGTAATTCCTACCGTGAATAGAATATATCTTTACTTTCCGTTACATCACAGGCAGTCAAGGTCGTTAAAGCAAATATAATACAAATTGGTGTCGTTACGGTGATACGAATCACGTTGTGCTATGGATTTTAATTGCTTTTCGTGTTTCACATCCGTTCACTATTGGTTATTGGTGTGTTAAATTATACCCGCCCCTGTTTTATAGATTAAATTTAAGGCCTTTGGCTTGGGTTTAAATTTTAGTGGTCTACTTGTTGGCATTAATATAACGAACAAGTGGTATTCCCCTTGTCAAGAATTAATTCTGGAGGGATGGGGGAGAAAGAAAATTTATTATAATACGATAAAATTAGCCAATGAGAAGGGGTGGTTCAACAGTGCTGGACATTGTTAGTTAGTTAATTAATAGGAGGTAGGTAAAGGGTTCTAGAAATAAACTTTTCCTTAGTCCCACCAAAGCGCTCAATGATTTCTAAGTTTTATTTAATGAAATAACATTGGAATTTCCTGGAGGCAGAGTAGGTTTGTTGAGATGACACACTGGGCCTATATTCACACAAAATGTATTACTTGTAACGAGTAACACACATTTGTTATCAATAAAAATAAATTTTATTGTGTACCACACAGACTTTCTTAAAATAGGCTTTTCTAAAAACGCGTAGGATTTGTGAAACTAAATAATAGGTCTATAAGCCCTACATAGTGGTAGAAACACTATACCAAAGATCATAAATGAAATAATATATACTGTTTCTTGCTCTATGGCATTAGGAACTTTGAGCACTGTTACATACAAATTGAGAAATGAGAAATATACCTGTCCAACAAAGTGAATAATAATCAAATCAATAGTTCGAAGACCAGAATTAAAAAAATATATATATTTACTTATATCTACGAGATTATTGGTTTAATAAAAATATATTTCAAATAAAAGATTGTTATCTTTAATGGTGTTACAACTTTACAATAATAAGTTATATCTTAACTTATATATTTTCGGAAAAATGATCAAAATTGGAAAGTTTCCTCTATGTGAATTACCCTTAAGATTATATTAATGAGAAATTGGGACTTACCATCTTGTTTATAACTATAACATTCTCTAGATATAATATCTTATCAAAATCGTTAGAGTGAATTTTGAGAAAAATGGGGGATCGTATGAAAACTCCAGGTACCAAGTTTTAGCTCAAGTACAAACAGTCAAACAAACGGCATTACGAAAACCACAAAATAGGTTTCAGACTTGCATTTGACAGGGCCAAGGGCCTTAATTTTAAAATATCTAATATATTTTGTTGAATTCAGGTTTCTAGGTATACATGTTCATACACAGGGACTAGTAATTTCTAAAATTTCAAACCTCTAAGTTCGGTATAACTCACGCAATGCTCATTAAAGACATTACAATTCATCCTTTTATTAATATCATAGGTGACCTGGAGGTCTAGGGGTAAGGTGTCGGACTTCTGTACTGGTGGCCGGGGGTTCAATCCTCGGTCCCAGCATAAATGTATCTGATTACCAAACCCTTCCTTCACCTCTGACAAGACATCTTGTGAATGTGGGGAATGCTAGGCCTCCACCGTGGTTCGGATTAAACTGTAGGTCCTCCATTTCATCTCACAATCACCTTACCATCACACATTAGCGTAAGTGCGTATAACCCGAACGGGTAGTAAGACGTGGTGCTAATAATAATAATAATAATAATATATAAAAGATGAGTGTACATCAAGCAAACGTAATAAATGGTTGATTATTGCATCAAATATCTATTATTCAGTATATTTTCCGTTCGAGTTTTTAAGTTCTACTTTCAATGAAATGGCCAGTTTAAAACGAAATAAAAATACGATTACAAATGAGAGCGTTAATATCAATCAAAAGGCTTTGTAAAATTGGTTTTGGTTTACATGAACTCTTTCATTAATAATCATCGAATCACTCGCCTTGAAAAGAAACAATATTTTACAAGTTGAAAATGGGAAACTCAATTACTAGATGATTACATTTAGTTCAAAGTAAACAATAAAAAGAATGAATTGTTCATACCATCAAATAACGGGAAAATATTTTATGTACTTTTTTTAGGAAATTGCCAACATACTGTACATTTAGCTTCGTTCAAGAATAGAGCAATATAAATGTCCTATTTTTCGTTAAAACAAAATAATTTGTTTTTGCTAACTCAAATAAATTACTTTTTGAAAACTTTTATCATTTCATGTAAATGTGTATACTTAAATATATTAACAAAACGGCCTTAATGGTCCTAAGTTGGGATGGTAGGAATTATGAGCTAAATTGAGTATTTAATAGTCTTTATAAAAAACTATCTAATATTGTTTAAGTAGATACATTTAGTTTAATTTTCTACTATTATTAATTTTAAAACGTTATTTTTTGTCATGAGCACAGTGGAATTTGAACAGAACTATACTTTCTCTTGACTCCTTGGAGAAAGACGTATTATGATCACCAAAACAATCCAACTTTAGATTTTTATAAAGGTCTACGTTCTATATTTTGAGAAAAATTCATCCAGTCCACCTCATTACACCCTATCTTGAGCTAGTTTTATCCAGTCTACCTCATTGATGATTTAGCTTATCTGGACTACCTCATTACACCCTATCTTGGAATAGTTCTATCCAGTCCACCTCATTGCACCCTTTCCTTATCTTGAGCTAATTCCATCCATTTCACCTCATTATAACCTATCCCTATCTTGAGCTAGTTCCATCCATTCCACCTCATTATAACATATCCCTATCTCTAGCTAGTTCCATCCATTCCACCTCATAACCTATCCCTATCTCTAGCTAGTTCCATTCATTCCACCTCATTATAACATATCCCTATATTGAGCTAGTTCCATCCATTTCACCTCATTATAACCTATCCCTATATCTAGCTAGTTCCATCCATTCCACCTTATTATAACCTATCCCTATCTCTAGCTAGTTCCATCCATTCCACCTTATTATAACCTATCCCTATCTCTAGCTAGTTCCATTCATTCCACCTCATTATAACATATCCCTATCTTGAGCTAGTTCCATCCATTCCACCTCATTATAACCTATCCCTATCTCTAGCTAGTTCCATCCATTCCACCTCATTATAACCTATCCCTATCTCTAGCTAGATCCATTCATTCCACCTCATTATAACATATCCCTATCTTGAGCTAGTTCCATCCATTCCACCTCATTATAACCTATCCCTATCTTGAGCTAGTTCCATTCATTACACCTCATTATAACATATCCCTATCTCTAGCTAGTTCCATTCATTCCACCTCATTATAACATATCCCTATCTTGAGCTAGTTCTATCCAGTCCACCTCATTGCATACACCCTATCTTGAGCTAGTTCTATCCATCCCACCTCTTTACACCATATTTCTTTCAGATCTATTCTAATGTGATCTTCCCATCTGCATCTACGTATTTCCAACGATCTCTTCCCATTGGTGTTGCCAGTCACAGCCCTGAACCAAATTATAGAATCTCCCATTCACGCTGCTCGTCCTGCCCACGGTAATCTTACCTACTCGCCTTGAATATATACTTTATATTATTTTTATAAAATGGCAAATTACTTTCAGGTTTAATACGTCTCATTTGTAACATGGTTGTGCAATATGATTATTCTCAAACCTACAGCATAGCCAAGGGTTATTTATTTCTAATCTCACTTATGGTTTTTTAAACATGTTCCGAAAATTTAGCTAACCTAGGACAACACATTTTATGTTAGTCATCTTAGAAAGCAAACATAGCCCAACATTTGATTATAATTATAAGCTTTAAATAAAAACTAATTACATTTCCCAAAATTTTAGAAAAATTGGATAACTTCACTTGCATTTTTTTAAACTTTTTGATTATAATATAAACTCAAGGATAAAGAACAGATTTAATCGAATAACCAATACAAAGCCCAGTTTTCCAGTCGTTATTTAATCACCGTGAAATAGCTGAAACTGAATTTTCATAAAAAAAAAGTTGACTTTACTTGTAAACCCCAGGGGTCTTGCGCTAAAGCGCTCGCCTCAGATCCGGGGTTCTTGGGTTCAAACCCTCTTTGGAGGTAAAGTTAAGCCATCAGTCCCATGTCAAATCTGGCATGTACAATAACTCCAGAAATGATGTGAAATTACCTTCCCGGTAAAATTGGTAGGTCTTTTCACGTTTACTCATAGAATCTCATTTTGGAATCAACGACAAGCCACCATATTTTATGAACTTATTTAATACATGAAATTTCTACCAGATTGTGCAGGCAGCAATAACCATCTGACGTGTTAAGTGCATGCCCAGCTCCAGCTCCTCTGCCAGCCGGTAATGTATCTTTTTCAAAACATTAGTCCCACTTGTATTTGGTGGTACTGTTTGTTATTTAAAACATTAGTCCCTCTATCAACCTGTAATATTCCTTGTTTACAAAACATTAGTCCCTCTATCAGTCGGTGATATTCCTTCTTTCCAAAAAATTAGTCCTTATATCAACCTGTAATATTCCTTGTTTCCAAAACATTAGTCCTTATATCAACCTGTAATATTCCTTGTTTCCAAAACATTAGTCCTTATATCAACCTGTAATAGTCCTTGTTTCCAAAACATTAGTCCTTCTATCAACCTGTAATATTCCTTTTTTCCAAAACATTAGTCCCTCTATCAGTCGGTAATACTCTTGTTTCTCAAAACATGAAACCAAATCTCTCGAGAATCTCTTGTCCAAACAAGGGTTTCGAGAGAAGACATTTTAAACCTTTTACCATGGATCTTAGTAGCGAAACTTCTAAAGTAAGGGCTTCGGGAGGTGTGGGGAAGAGAAAGAAAATGGTAAGTAGTGCTTCAAGAACATTCCTTTTCGTTAGAGAAGGGTCTTGTTAAAGCGACCTACTACATAATTTCACTAAAGCAAAGAGAGTGTGTGTATAAAAGTTAGAGACGATAATAAAAAAACTTTTAAAATATTGTTCTCGCTATTTTAAGAATGATGAATAGAGGTAATTAAAGTGGATATTTTGTTCTTGCATAGAATAGAATGCATTTAAAAATAAAACATATATCAAGGCAATATTACTTTATCTTTATCCCTCGGAGAGAAAGTATTGTGATTGTGGAAAAGTAGGATACAATATTTTGATAATTAATGTAGACCTTTCATAACACCCTGAAACAGAAAAAACTTATTTTCACGTTTCCATCTTTCTGTCTGTATGTCTGTCCGTCTGTCTATATTTCATACTAGGGTCTAAATCATTTTACTGATTGGGCTAAGACCTGGCATCTAGATTTTTCATAAGTTTCGCACAAGGGACATTTTGGAATTATATATCTGACCCCTAAACTTACAGGTTGTTTACAAAGTATAAAAACTAGAATTTTTTTTTCTAAAATGTCCATGTAACGATTTTGACTAAACTTTGTGTCTGGACATTGTTTAGAAGAAAAAATAAAATGGAAACTCTAATTTTTATTAAAAAAAATTACCTTAAGGTTATTTTATATAAATGGACATTTCCCATTTGTATCATATCTCCACGACCATTTGTATCATATCTCCATGACCATTTGTATCATATCTCCACGACCATTTGTATCATATCTCCACGACCATTTGTATCATATCTCCACGACCATTTGTATCATATCTCCACGACCATTTGTATCATATCTCCACGAACATTTGTATCATATCTCCACGGCCATTTGTATCATATCTCCACGACCATATGTATCATATCTCCACGACTATTTCAGATATGAAATAACTTATCATTTAAATGTGGTAATACACCATACTATTAAAAACACAAATATTATATTTTAAATATTTATTTATAAAATTACTAGTTTCCTATCTAAAATTAAATATATACACATTTTTATGCAGCTCTTTGAAGACAGAACTTTATTGTTATGCTCTTTGGTGAATATAAATGTTCTATTTTTCTCAATATTTCTGTAACACTATACATTATTTAATTTATTCATGTTGTTGAAGCGTTTCTGTAACAAGTAATATTATTTCGTCTCACAAATTCCAGTAGCCTTTAGTAAACATCTCTATCTTAATATAAAAGAGAAATAAAGTTTTTGCACTGCACCCTACCAGTTATTTCAAATGGAGAGAAAATATTGTCACCCTAAGAAACAAAAATAATTCGAAATTTGGATGACCCCTGACCCTGAAAATGTGGTTAAACGAGGCCGTCTCCATCAGTCGAGTCGGGCTGTGTGTAAGTATCCCAGCCTAGAACCGAAGCAATTTTACCGATTGGTATAACACCTCGTATCTAGGGTTTACATAAAGCTCCCCCGAGGTATTTTTGGAATTAGCTATCCAACCTGAAAATGTTCGGTAGTTCACCGGAGAGCAAAAGAATAAAAATAGATTAGCTCAAAATCTGTTTTAACGATTTTGATTATATTTATATCTAGACACTATTTAAGATTATAAATTAATTTGCTTTTATAATTTTCGTATTAAGCTGAACTAATGGTTACTTATGTTTGGAGGAATTATTAATGTTCATCATATCTCCGCAACTATTTGAGCTACGAAATATATTATCACTGTACAGTTATGGTACTATTCAAAATAAACATCTTTTATCTGGTAGCCTGTATATATTTATAAGACCAATAGTTTCTGAGCTCTAATCATAAATGATATTTAATTTTTATGGAGCTTCTTTGATAATTTATTGATATTGATTGTTATTCTCTGTGGTGGACAATTTACCTCCACCCAAGAGAGAATAACACTAAATATAATGTGGTATAAAATAGAAATTAAAAAGGAAGGTAAAGAGTCCACTTAAAATAACCAGAAGAGTATAAAATTTTAATTGGGACCTCTGGAAATGAGGAAAAATGGATTGTGCGATAGGGGTTTGAAATATTTTTTTTATGCGTGGTAAAAATTTTAATTTGGCAAGCAGATATAAGGACCATCAATCAAACACCAAAGTGGGTTACCCACCCCCAAAAAAGCCATCTCACCCAATGGACTCAATCAAGATTCGAGCGCGGACTTCCTATTCGTGGTTCGCTAACTCCACCGAATTCAGGATAATTCCAGCGACTAATTACTGCTCCAACATTTCAGGATCCTCGGTCGAGATTAAATTGAAGGTTTAATGTCTTCTTTCTTAAGGCTGACATGGAAACATGGAGGGAACGACTTCAAAACTTCCTTTGGGGTCTAAAAGAGGGGTAAATGGGGGAGGTATAATAGTAATACATACACCCAAACGCCCCAATTAAAAACTGAAGCGATTCAATTCCGTTTTAAATGAGATCCATCCTGCTTTTGTCGACAGAGGGATTTTAAGTTCCCTGCGCGAGCGTGAGGTAAATTACTTGTCTCCAATGATTTATTTTAATACTTGTGTTAAACCTATTTAAACAAGCTTATATCCACAAAATGTTGAACAGAAACAAATCTATAAAGTCATAATTATTTTTAAAGTTTTCTCTTAATATATAAAATAACTTGATTAATTAATAATCTTAGGAGCCACCTTTTAAAATGGTTGTCTTATAGGGACAGGACTAACCACTTGGGGAGTCCTAACATAGGTTAGAGTAAATGATACGAAACAATCGTAAATACTTTCCTATAAAGTCATTTAAGGTTTTGAACTAAAATTTCAAAAATCGCCTATGTATAAACCATCAATACATTTTTCTAAAAAACAAGGTATTATTAATTATGTCCCTAGGATTAATCAGCCTTTCAGATTTCAGTTTTGTAAAAAGGTAAATACTTTGATTTTTTAATTATATATTTTTTCAAAACAAGTAATCAATAAGCTGCTCTTAAATTATTATTTAAAAAAAATTGAAACCTCTAATATAAAATAATACCCGTCTACCTTATTTGAAAACAAATCGCCAGATGCTTTATTTTAATTCGAAATTTTGACAAATTAGTTTAAGGTGAATATCATTCAATTTTTATTTTTCTAACTAGAAATTACACAATATTTTTAATCCTCTAAAACCCTCTCCAGATATGTATTTTGAACAAAATCGTTAAAAGCCATTTTCTAAATATTGTGAATTTTCAAAAATCTGTCGTCAAAATTTGCCTTTAAGTTTAGGGCAAAAGCTAAAAAAAAATTACGATTTTAGCCTGAAGTTATAACCCTTTAACATCTAAATATCATGTTGAAACGAAATTCTTCAAAACTATAAGGATGTAGTCCCAGGCGTGGACAGACAGACAAATGGACAAATGGGAGTAGAGATGGACACGATGGTTAAATTTACGTTTTTGAGTTCAGTGACACGTGAGTACTTAATTAACAATATGTTCTAAATAAGTTATATCTATTATAAGATCACTAATTAGAGTCAACATTTCACTTGAGTTTAAGCATACATTTTTAATTCAATAAGTTCTACTTTTACTTTATGATTTAAGGAACTCGAAAGTTCATTGCCACACTTGACAAAATTAAGACACCTGTACCTATCTTGAGCTAGCTGTATACAGTAAACCTTATTACACCACATCTCTTTCAGGTCCATTCTAGTGCTATCTTCCCATCTGCGTCTAGGTCTTCCCACTGGTCTCTTCCCATTGGTCTGCCGGTTAATATTCTAAACAGGGTTCTAGATTTACTGATGTGTTGATTTTAAGAATTTGTAAAATAATTATAATATTTTTATTTAATATAAGTTTCTACGGAGGGATTTCAATAGTTAATAAGAATATAGTTAATTTAAAATAAACATATTTTATGAAGGATTTGTGATATGCCTTGTTGAATTTTGAAACTTTTATCCAAACTATAATATAATACTGAGAAAGTAATGTTCGATTTTACGTACAATTTATTTTAAATTCATATCAGAAAGTCCTTAAGGAGTTAAGTTTCTTTTCCCGTGAAAGTCTGGCTATTTTTTGTTTTATGAAAGTGAGCTGGGGATCGTGGGAGTTATAACACACCCTGTCTTGGTAATTCACTTACCACCCCGGCGGTGACTTATTTTCTACTTGAAAACCCCCTCTCCTTCTAACCCCTAAAAAAAACCCCTCTCCTAACCCTTTTCTTAATTGGCCATTCTACTCGTGGCGGTGGTTACGGTAGGAGCTAGAGACTTAAGGAAGGAGGGGAAGATGATAAGGGGGAGGAGAGGGATGTTACTCAGGAATCTTGGGAAGGGTAGGTATAGTAGTAATGGCAGGGGGAGGGAAGGGGTAGAGCGGTACGCTTATCTCAGTAATGTGCACTTTGTGAGCTCAGAACACCCCTTACTTTTTGTAACTCGTTTACCTTTGTCACACCGTGGCGCTAACCTTTTAACCTTCCCCTTTCCACCCCCCCACCCCTCTCATTTACTGACAAACCCGCAAAAGAGAATTAGTATGCAGTGCGGATATCTTTGTGCGAGAATTTCGCACGACGCTTTCGTATGTGAGAGAGAGAGAGGGAATGGGTAGTAGGCGAGGGGGGGGGAGTAGATACAATTGTAACACGAGATAAGACGAAATTTAACTGGGGAAGATGTCGCAATGCTTTGGATTAAATCACGACTCTTGTTTGTTTGGGGATTTATAAATTGTTCTCGGTTACCTGAGTAGGAATACAAGAGCTGTATTCACAGGAAATAGAAAGCGGTGATTTCTTGAGTAATTCAACTAGGATCTACCCTAACAGATAGGACCATAGTGTAATGAGTCAAGGTAAGACTGCGACCCTGATATGTTCCTCTATGGTGTAGCTTATAATATAATATAATATAATATAGGACCATAGTGTAATGAGTCAAGGTAAGATTGCTACCTTGATATGTTCCCCAATGGCGTAGCTTATAATATAATATAGGACCATAGTGTAATGAGTCAAGGTAAGATTGCTACCTTGATATGTTCCCCTATGGTGTAGCTTAT